>BHDV01047329.1:193305-223962 GCA_005406045.1 Adoxophyes honmai
GTCTTAATATTAACACAATAAAATCAATTTCCTAGATTAGAAAACGTATCTTGTGTCAAATGCGTTGAGCGCGAAACAACGAATGGCATATGCTAACAGTGTTGCCAGGTGCTGCTTTTTGTTTCCATGGTGTCTTTAAACTTCGCGTCAAGAAGAGCAAGAAAGGACGAAACTACTTAGTTATCTCGGACTAAGTACGAATATAATCAACCTTTTCTCGAGTTCGTAGTAATAAAATATGAGGGTGAGTGTCGTCCTAATCCGCAAAATTGTCCAAAGATTTTCATATTTACACAGAAAGTACATAACCTACACCATACATACATTACACCTATATTACCCAATCGATTTTCACGATTCTTAGTCACTTTGCTTTTTAGGTTTACGCTAGATAGAAGAGGTATAATAGTGACGGTTTGCTCACCTGTCGCGTTGCTAGAATATACCTACCTCACCCTATTTTCATTGGGACATAAAACTCAGTTTTCGAATAACCACTCTTTTTTTGCGAGTAAATCATTTTCTCGTGTGGAAAAAGCTAGTAAGAGACATATTCCAAGGTTATGTTTTATTCTTGATGAATTAAATCGACCTTTAGTCGCCTCTTCGACTTAGGGGCATCACAGACGACAGACTTTTGTGCGATCGAGGCTGCGGCGCACAAAAAGTCTGCTAGGATTGTATGCATTGTGCGCCGGACTTTTTGCGCGTCGTGTGCGTTACTGCATATAATTCCATAGGTTCTATTTTCACAGACTAAAAAGTCCGTCGCGAATAGTCTCGTTTACGCAGGGCCTTAAACACATACATCACGCCTGTATTAGTACTATTAGTAGATAGGGTAGGCAGAGCACTAGAACGCTAAACAGACAAATCCGCGACTAATTCACGTTTCATACCCCCTTCAAGCATAACTCTTAGGTTTTAGAGGTACTATAGTGACAGGTTGCTAGTCTGTCGCCTAAAATATACCTTAACCTACCTACTTTCCTTAGTCGCCTTTACATCAAAGTCCAAAATTCATCATGGACGTCATCCCTTTACCTTTTCAAATAGCAACTATATTCGGCTAACTGTTTCCACACACTGGCCAGTAATTAAACGGCCAACGTCTCGGAATTTATTAAAACCAAACAACTGACTCGAGGACACGGAAATTATGATTTGACACCTACCTCCTTCCGTTAGAGTTCGTTATCGGGTGGTGTGTGATGAATCACTGCGGTCTGGCTGCCTCGTGATATACTTTGTATGGTTATATGAAGAGATCAAGGGTCGAAAGTATAGCTTCGATAATGTGTATTGCGTGAACAATCTACAGGTATAGTTACCGGCTATTTAATTTTGTAAGATTTTTTGTGGTGTATTGCTTTTTTACCTGGAAAAGCGATGCACGAACTTAACCACATTACTAAAAATGTTGCCAAGATTGATGTCGAGGACTATACTCCGTGAAACCGTGTGCCGTCGAGTGTAGGATAAAGCTAAGCGTCCACTTGTCGGTATCGTACGCATCGGACGTATCGCACGCAACGGATTGTAGTATTCTTTGTATAGAAACTCATACAAGTGCGTCCTCCTGTCCGCATCGTACGCATCGCATTTCGCCATACATCTGATTGAATCCGATGCGTGCGATGCGGACCTGTGGACGCTTAGCATAAAACCTCTCCTTAACTACCGTGGGTATCGTAAAAGGCGACTAAGGAGATTGACTATTGGGACTATTTAAAATCTAGATATGCTATTATAGGCTGGGAACTGCAATAGCGATAGCGACGGTGGCAGCGGTACGCACTCAAATTATTGTCTAAATGCTGTAGCGTTGATCCCGAAGAATTGACCCGAAACATGTCGAGCTAATCGCGACAAAAAGACGTGAATGCATCCGTTATTTCACTGATTATCATGGTAGTATTGTTTAATATCGACAATTTAGCCAAAGGGTCACACCGATTCCGTCGGCCATATCTTCGGATCCCGAAGAACCGGTTTGTTAAATCGAGAATTTGGAACCGTCATTTGCAACTTGCTATGTTTTTACCGTTTCTGTGCATAATATGTCGGTGAGGCCGGCTATTTAAACATTTCCGAATACCGTTTTTGAGTATTATTATGGGTATTCTAGTAGGATTCGTGGTGGAAACTTGTTCTAATATTAGGCTTTTCTATTGATCTCCGTGGTAATTCTGTAGGTAGTTCCAATGACTTACTTCCATTGTAATAGTAATGTAACCCCTTAGCAATGTTATAGCCATCGGTATGTAAACAAAATGCCAGACTTGTCAGTTTGACGCTTGACATTGTCTGATCTGCCGGGCCGAGCGCGAAGGCCAAGGCCCGACTCGAGTAGACTATTAAAAAAAAACTCAGACCGTAATAGTCCATAGATTGTTAGTTATAATCTTAAGTCATTATTAATAGGAATACGATGGATTATTACGCCACTATACCTGTCTCTGTCTCACTAGGGATGTAAGAAAATGACAAATAGCCTATGTATCTACTAAAAGTGACCGGGTTAAACTAAAAATTTACTAAACAATGGTCAAACAACTGTAACCACGAGTTAACAACTTAAATAACTTATTATTGATTTATCAAGTTATACTTACTTAAAATGGTATTGTAAAATACATTGATGTAACCTTGAAAACTGGTTTGTACAGAAATCATTTGTAATCGTTAGACCCCGCTATCGGAGGTGCAAAACGGTAGCTATCAATTTCGTCCCATTACTAGGGAAGGGTAAAATTTTTTTTGAATGTCGATAAGTAATTATAATGACAATCTAATGACATATATTTTCTATTGTTTAAAATATTATTAGACGAATACTCGTAAACACAGCTAAGTAATCGTAGAAATGTTGTAACCGTTGTAAGATGACATGGACTATCTATTGACGTAAAAATAAATTATTATCAGTATAAGACTAAGTGGACAGTATTAACCTGTACTGAAAACTTGAAAAGTTTTATCTCAAGAGCGTTCATGCACTATCCTGCAACTTGAAACATAAGAAAAGTAAGATTTTTTGTTGTACTAATAACGATTTATATTTTTAATGCTAATGATTATCGTAGATCCAAAAAAAACATTAAATAGTATACAAATAAACGGTACTTGTACATAAAAAAAATGTATTGAAAAATCGAGTTTCGATATCGACATCACAAAATATGATTTGATTACCCGTCCCTAAAATTTTACAGCTACCATTTTGCACCTCCGTTAGCGGGGTCTAGTAATCGTGACAAATTCCTGTAACTTTTTTCTTCTTCTAAGATTTAATCAAACGAGAACTTATTAGTACTTTCAGCCATAAGACGTTCACTGCTGAACATAGGCCTACTATAGTACTTTAGTTTTTTAAACTAATTGTCTGTTGTTATTAATTGTGTAAACATTAATTATAGTACGACTGAAAACTCATTTGCGATATTTTATCGTAATTGTATTATTATTCCAACTAGACAAACCGATTATTTTAATTATAATCACAGAGATAAGACGGGATTAAAAAAAGTTGTTCCTATTTGATACCTTTATCTCTTCAATACGTTTCGTTCTTACAAACAATTTGGAATAAAACGACTTAAAAATACATATATAATATACATAAGTATCACGCCTATATTCCCAAATGGCGTAGGCAGAGCACCAGAAACGTTACATAGACAACCATGACTATTTCACATTTCGTTTTAGATATATCTCACTTGACACTAATTGACCTTCTCCCAAACAAGCCAATATGGCTATCCATGGGTAGCTGTACACTAAGAAAAAATAAAATGAAATAAAAAAAAAACACAATCACGCCTGTATTCCCAAACGGGGTAGACAGAGCACACAAAACGCTACATAGACAAAACGATGACTATTTCGTGTCTTGTAGCCACTTCTAGCATAATATTTTTTAGGTTTTGAGGTGGCAGGTACAATGGTGACAGGTTGCTAGCCTGTCGCCTAAAATATACCTTAACCTATGTCCTTAGTCGCCTCTTACGACATCCACGGAAGAAATGGAGACACCAAGAACCTACTGATAAATACAGTTAAAGTATAGATAAATACATATTTCCGTAGACTTCTTTGCATTTCACATACTTAAAACTCGAAAACAATGTATCATTAAGTATACGTATGAATTCATGCAGCTGTCTTAACTGAGATTTCAACCGGGTATCTCAAGCTTCTCGTGTCGGCCTTAGAATAACACCTCTCCATTTCTTCCGTGTTAGTAAAAGGCGACTAAAGAAATAGATTTAGGACGATTTCAGATGAGGTGTTTAATACGCGCGTACAAGCTCGTTTTGGAAAGCGCGTGCACTGCACACAGGTGCGGTTTTGTTTTCTTCGAGCGTTGACGCGCATATAAGCTCGTATAAGCGCGAGCAAGAACATGCGACCAGCGTTTTATACGCGCGTATACGCTCGTTTAAGCGCGTACACGCGTGTTCGATTTATTGTGGCGCGCGGGGCGTGTAAGCGCGTATGCCAAAACCGAGCGTATACGCGCGTATAAAACTCCTAATCTGAAATCGCTCTCTATAGGTGAGAGACAGTCTAGAAAGCTGCCTCTATTAAACCTTCTTTTTTTTAAACTCAAGATTGTGCTTTAAATTGATACGCAACGTACCTCAACCTTCTTTTTTGTGAGCTCGTGTCATTATTTATAATATATGTATTTATTCACAATCAATATTTATCGATAGGTAAATATGCTTCTTATGTCTAATCTGTTACTCGTAGTAGGTATTGACATCAATTATAAACGAACCAAAATATTAAACGCCAGTACCTACAACGGCTCAAACTATAATGAAAAATCAAATACAGATAACTCACGTCTTAAATCGAGTGTAGCTCGACTTGTTTCGGGTTAATCTGTAGCCCCTCATCGAGCAGCTGTATAGCCGCTCTATTCGCGCGACTGCTCGTGCTCGACGAAACTAATACCGGGGCACGACTACCCTCGTTACTTTTGTCATTTATTCATACATACAATCAAGCCTATGTCTCCAAATGGAGTAGGGTTAGACAGAGCACACGAAACGTGACACAGACAAAACTATGGTTATGACTATTTCACGCTTCGCAGTGTGGTGCGTAGTGGCAGGTTGCTAGCCTATCGCCTAAAACACACCTAAACCTATTTAACCTCTTATGACATCTACGGAAGAAATGGTTAAGTGTTATTCTATCCCGACACCCCACGCCAATCGTCATTTATCTTCCACCTTAATCGTTAACGTGACTTATCAGTATTTTTAATTATGAATGCGTCTCTCGTAGTTTAATGTTCAAAGTCTCAAACTAAGTACAATGTCATCAATAACTAACAGCATGAAATTAAATTTAAATGTTATTGGAGATCTGGAAGTAATGACAAACGTACTGTCAAATTTGAGATAAATACAATACATAATGTTTTAAATGTTTAGGTAGGTAACCTTGGTAGGTATAATCTTTTTTCAAGAACTTCTTCATATTTATCTACTTATTACTTGCAGACATACAGGTCAGTCGGTGAGATTAGGTACACTAAGTACCTAATGTATTTATATGAAACTCACTTGGGTATAATCACGTTTTCATTTCAGATTACGATTAAAAATATTTGAACTAATAATCTCTCTTATGGTCTATTTTTTTATCTTAGATCCAAATTTGAAGTCGTTTTTTTTTGTTTAAAATTATATTGTTTAGTGTTGCTCTCCAAACCATCGTGTTTGCAACTTGGATACAAATGGTTTGCGCGTGTTATGTTATAAGAAAAAAAAGATTATTGTAATCAACTAAATTTAAACGTTTATTTATTTTGGGCGAGAAGTTACCTACAAAAATCGATACTAAATTTAATCGCTGAATGTTAAGCGCAAATCTCGAAAACAACTTAACCTATTATGTTTATCCTTTTTTTTATTTGAAGTCCGAAGATGGATTTTACGCAGAGAAAAAAGTCAATGAGTCGGCCAGTTTAATATAATTTATTTATTATTTATTTTATTATTTATTTGCCTATTGTATCTATGTTCAAGGTCCGGAGATCTCGTGACAGTATTAACATGTCATATAGGCTTCTCATTTCGCCTTTCGATGTTCATGTTTTATCGATACTTGTATATGTCGTGGCTATATCGTAGATTTGCTCATTTCATGAAATGGTCGCATTTCATGAGATGTTTGACTGTCTATTGGACACATATCATGATATGGTTTGGGCAGATCAATGATAAAAATCGTTTCTCGATGTGGTCAACTAAAAGCGCGACTATTTCATAAAGTATATCGTAGATTTGCTCATTTCATTAAATGCTTGAGTATTTCATGAAATGGTCGCATTTCATGATGTGGGCAACTCAATTTGACCAGATCATAAAATCGTGTACGTTTCATGATTTTGTCATCCACGTTTGGCCGAATCGTAAAATTCCGCCGTTTACAAACGGCGTCGTCAGTTCAATCTAAGAACGAAATAATAAACTAAATTGCGGTTATTCCTAAAACAGAATGCTCGTTATACCGCTTCGCCGGCCGTTGCCGCGGCACGCTCGCTACGCTCGCTCGGCTCGCGTGCCGTAGAGTCACGGTTCTACCTAACACTCCTCCTCGCTTCGCTCGTCGTCGTACCTAACTTGACCGAAACCTGACCTGCCTTAATTTAGAACACGTTAGGACATAGTTTTAGTAACATAAAAAAAAACATTTGTCCAAAATTTATCATGGTCACCCTACAGTTACAACCTACGTCGAAACCATATCATGATGTGGCCAATAGACAGTCAAACATTTCATGAAATGCGACCATTTCATGAATTACTCAAGCATTTCATGAAATTAGCAAATTTTAATCTACGATATGGCCACGACTTACGATTCGGCCAAACGTGGATGACAAAATCGTGAAACGTAGACGATTTTATGATCTGGTCAAATTGAGTTGCCCACATCATGAATTGCGACCATTTCATGAAATACTCAAGCATTTCATGAAATGAGTAAATCTACGATATGGCCACGACATATACACACCAACAACACCACGACAAATTAAAGAAGATTGAAAGTAGGGTTAAACATCAAGCGATCTTATCACTAGAGAGCTATCTCCTTCAATGAAGTGTTCTATAATGAAGGTATCAATATGATACGAATATTGAAAGTCGATTAGTGAGTTTGTATATTATTATGTATCCAGGGCCGTCTTTAAACTATTTGAGGCCTTGGGCACATTAGGATCATGGGGCCCCTATGGTTATCATTTGGTAATCTGGCAGGAATTAGGGGGCCCCATTCGATCGCGGGGCCCTGGGCACGTGCCCATAGTGCCCAGTGGAGAAGAGGGGCCTGTATGTATCTTGCAAACACACGATCCACGTGTCCACTGTATGAACCAGTTCTTTCCTTCATTTATAGTGTTGCCTGGCAGAGATCGATATGTAACGATTTGCCTGTCTGTTGTCTCCTTCCTATTTAACTTTTGTACTCAAATTATGTTGTTTTATGGTCTTGAATTCTTTAACATGCGCAACAGTAGTAAAACTTGTAATTTCACGTTGAAGTATTCAACATTGTTGTAAACAATTCACCAGATGGCATACGACAAGTAACTAGACATGGTGACAAATCCTGTTTGCATTTTTAACCACCACCATAGGTCTTGCTTCTGCATAATTTACTGTTACACAAACACAATGTTAGGTATCATATCATAAGAAATATGAGTTAACACGTGTTTTTTTCGATAGCAAAATACATATTTCATACTTAGAATTAAAGACTTGCAGATCGTGTTGGTTCCTGTATGTAGGTATAGCTCGAGAGACTTATATTTTTAACTTAACCATTATAGTACGCTGCCATTTATTTACCAATTGAATCCCTTATTAATCTATAACATCTGAATACCGGTAATAATTTTTCGCATTTATATTTCATTAAAAAATCGTGGCATTAGAACAGCATACTAGTATTAATTCGACTCCTCGCATTACGTCAATATTACGTGGTATTAGAACCGGTTTGCGCAGAAAAACGAAAAGACGTAAGATATAGAGTAATATTCAAACACACGGCGATGTTTTACCTATGTACTGTGTATGTGTGAGATTAGATAACCGATGTTGGACTCTGTCCTTCAATGCTATAGTGCGATGGATTATCTATAGTTACCCGTGTTAAAAATCGAGCTTACATTATGATTTACACTTTTCATTTGTCAGAATTTAAAAGAAGTGTGTTCCGTTTCATAATCGCCATTATATTACTCTTTTATTTTGTAACTGTTTACCTCTTACCTGCAATGATGGTGTTTCCGAAAGAGCTAATAGGCTATAGGAGTTTTTTTTTAAATCATTTATAGAGGGAATCGAAATAAGCAGGAAAATTATCGTAATAGGTATGCACGAGTTATCGGGATACCAAGAATAATATCACGGCATAGTTACCTTTTACTAATATTAAATATTAGATCCTTATTAATCAAACTTGACTATTTTTTATAGAGATTAGACTATAAAAAATGCGTTTTCAATAATAAAGGTATTTTATCATCTAGTAACAAAAACCGGCCAAGTGCGAGTCGGACTCACGCACTGAGGGTTCCGTACAAACTGATTACAACGCCATCTAGTGACGGATTTCCGAACTAATGATAAATTTTTATTTTTATTCATTAAAAAAAAACTACTTGGTAGATTTTGTTCAAACCAATTTTCGTTGGTAGTTTTTATGGTAATGTACATCATATTTTTTTTTAGATTTATCACTCTTTTATTTTAGAAGTTAGAGGGGGGGGGGACACAACTTTTTCAACTTTGGAAGCGTCTGTCGCGCAAACGATACACTTTAGAAAAGTATGATGTTAGAAACCTCAATATCATTTTTGAAGAGCTATCCATAGATACCCCACACGTATGGGTTTGAAGAAAAAAATTTCTTTGAGTTTCAGTTCCATGTATGGGGAACCCTAAAAAATTATTGCTTTTTTTTAAATTTTGTATCAAAATCTTAATGCGGTTCACAGAACACATCTACTCACCAAGTTTTATTAGTATAGCTCTCATAGTTTCCGAAAAAAGTGGCTGTGACATACGGACGGACGGACAGACAGACGGACAGACGGACAGACATGACGAATCTATAAGGGTTCCGTTTTTTGCCATTTGGCTACGGAACCCTAAAAACTAGCGCAAATGAAACTTATATTCGTGCTTATAGGAACAAGCTTTTCGGTATTATTTTTTAAAAATACAAATATCACGCCTGTATTTCCGAATAGAGTGGATGGGTTACACGAAATGCTATATTAACAAGATGTAAGTAATTAAATAAATATCCTGGTTTTATGATATTCAATACTGGCTCAATGAAGTCAAAACGTAGTATAACATTGATTACCTTCTATATCCCCTATTTACAAGTTATGGTAGTCAGAAGAACGAATAACCAACAACTTCCAAGGCTCACCTAGTATTTGGTTATGCATCAGAATTCGAGCTAACCCTTGTAATTTATGAATGACCTCTCAGGTTCAATGGATGGCGTGGATGGTATAATGAAACAGTCACGCACGGCAATACAGAAAGTTATACAACTGTTAAATTCGTTAAGCCTAGCAGTAAAACAATGAGAATTATTTGAAATTGCTCTGCTGGCCACTGTAATTGCCTGATGGTGTGTGATTGTTCTATCGCTTGAAGTGTCCTTTTTAGGGTTCCGTACCCAGTGTGCCGTTCAGTATATGTATAGCTTCACTAGATGCTGATCAATAAATTGTCTGGACAGGAGACGTGTTTTCTACGGAACCCTTTATGTGCGAGTCCGACTCTCATTTGACCGGTTTTCTTCCTGGAATAACGCAATGCACTGAACGAACCGTAATAAACCGCTTTTGAGTTACACAACAAACAAGATTTAATTAAAGGTTTCTCATATACGAGTACCCATTCCGTCTGTATTCCCAAATGCGGCAGGCAGAGCACACAATGCATTACTACTTAACGGTTTTGATTAATTTCAAGTAATCTTAGGTTTAGATTTAAATAAAAGAACAATAGAGACGAGTTGTTAGCCCGTCGCATACCTACAATATACTCGCACCTATCATAACCTATTGTGGGGACCAATCGCATGATATAATGGATGGATTATTGTCATTGTAATATATGCGACATGCTGCTGCGTGTCCCTACATCTATCTCTCGTTTGGCCCTAATATAGATAGAAAAAGGCATAACATTTATTCCATACATAATCATTTGTTTACCTAAATCCAGTAGACTAAACTGTCGAGAGATTCCAAAGCGCAGTCTACCTCTTTCTCTCTCTTAAAGAGTAAAAGTCTAGCCTAACCTACCAGCTCACTAAAAGTCCGCAGTCTTCGTTGTTCCGTGTAAAATGTAAGCCGACAAAGTCACAGGCAGGGTTGCGATGTGGAAAAATTCAATGTGCTGATAAAAATGCAGACGTCACTCTGAAATTCCTGAAATTTTGTAAAACCATCGTATAAAGTCCTGGCACTGTCAAGTCTGGCCGCAAATCTGACAAAGGATCAAAAATCCTTCTTATCACGACTAATCCTGACATATGGCAGTCCTAGTCGCAAGCAACATCCTTAAAATCAATTTATTAATTGCTTCCAGGGGTTTCACCTACTACCAAGTGACGAATCTCGACAATCGGATATCGAACGCGGACCAGCTGCTCACGACCGACATCGACAAGTTCTGCGAAACCGTCATCGACCTCTACAGCAACATTAGCAAGCCCATCCTCGACATCGGTATCTATCTGTACAGACTCACTGTCAACCTGGGCGTTAGTGTAAGTATAACAAACTTTATCTTCATAATAATGATTAGTGTGCTGTCATGCATGTACAACGGGTGAAGATTGTGAATTCTACGAATTTACAACTTTCTGAGACAATAACTCAAGTCTCTCAGAAGCTGAAACCTACAAATACTGGAGTAAGTCACTGTATTTGGGTATCGTGGATAGTTATATTAAACAGGCGGTGTCGGAGCGGTTCTTTTGCCGCGTGACAAAAGTACTAAATATATTTTGCTGGCGGCAATAAGATCCGAGCTCTCAACTGGCGATACCACTCCTCACATACTCCTTTCGCATACTTATACTCCGTTCCTGTTCAGTTTAAGATTAGGGTTTTAACGGACAAAATATGAAATTTTCTTAGAAATCCAAATGATTACTGTTTGCTATAATGTTCTCAACACAAACGGTTTCACCATTTGCGGTGACGCCCTGGGTTCACTTCAAAAGTGTGAGTATTTGACCCATAAAAGTCTTATAATATAGGTACAAATGGGGTTTAGGTGGTCTCCTGGATAGAAGAGGCCGTCATTTGCTTACAACACATCGCATGTTGCACCCGCGCTCGTCTTTTATGAGACCGTACAGTAATCCTGTATCTTGAATGCTTGAACCTCCACAACCTCATAATGAGTGTAGGATGCATCGTAATGTCGTGGCAGTTGATTGAAACTTCACACCGTTCTTCTTGGCTATAGAGAACCTACGGTGTTTAACTGCACGGGCGCTTCTACCGGCCCCTGAGTGGGCCAGATGTAGATTTTCTTCGCGTCGATAAACTGGCTACGCTTCGGCAACAATTTTTGGGAAACTTTTGTGTGAGCCAAATGCAGATGAAGTTATCATGACGAATAACTGCTGGAAACATATCCTGCAGGACGGTACCGTCGATATATGTCTGGCATTCAACGTACCGGAGAGTCACTCAGGCATATCATTCCCTCTTGTTATTATCTCGCTAACGGAGAGCACTTGCACAGACAACCAAGTAGCCAGAATTATCCACCAGCAACTTGCTCTTTGGTATCAAAAATAGCTATTGTGATACTTTTTGCACATTTAACGATATTTCTGTTCAGAATTATGAGGTATTTCCCATTCCAATAGGAGAAAGTGTTATGCTCGTCGGGCTAGTGTACTTCTGATTTGCCCTCTCGCACGTGAAAATAATATGTAAATTAGGTTCAGCATATGTAAATAAGTTCGTTCCATGAAAAGGGGTAACGTTTTGCTTTCGCGCATTGTCTTTACACCTGGGCAAAGCGAGCGTGCTTACATTCCGAGCGCAAAATTGTTATGATCATGTCATATTCTGTCTATATGCAAAGTAGCAAAAACAAGTCAACGCGCGTGTAAAAACGCGTATGTAAATCGCCTTAGTTAAAACGTTAAACTAAAACTACTAATGTTAAGTGTTAGGTACCTATTCGAATTTGTTTTACAGGTCATCTCATGTTTCGGTGTTACGTGTCAGATTTAGCATATTTATGAATAGTAAATTGCGTTTTGAGTTAAGAAAAAGAACATTGTATTTTTTAGAGATCATTTTAACCATGACACTCTTGCAAGACTCATTCATAATGAGAGATAGATGTCACACGACTCGGCATGTTGGTATGTTGTATTGTCGGAAACATGTTGAGTTAAGGAAAACGGGCAAGTGAGTGATGTGAGCGATCACCATCGCTCGTAGACATCGTCCATCCTCGGCAGATTAGCAGATGCGTCGTCAGCCTAACTATTTACTGAATTTTCATCAACACTTCTGATCTGAATTTTACCGTGGCAAGTTTATAACCATTTAGGAAACTCCCTTGGATTCATCGTCTGTTTGCTTACATCCGCGAAAGCACATGCAAAGTTAAAATCAATAAACAACCATGAAAATACATCAAAAGTAAAACGAAAACTGTAATGTTGTAAATGTAAATCAATCCCGCACAATTAAGAAGTGAAATCACTAATGTAATATCAGAAGAGCAACTTGCCAGATTTACTTAGTTCAAATCGTAAACTTTTCACCAATCCCTATTATTTACCAATTATTGTTGTGTTTATTGTGGACTGTTTCTTTCGAGTGTAGGTACATTGCGTGCTTGTATAATGCTACCGGCTCCTTGTCTGTTTAGTTTGAACTTTATATTGCACAAAAAAGTTAACTCCGTCAGTAGGCCCACTTCGCAGTTTAGCTACGCTCAGACGGAGATACGGTAGGTCAAGGTAGAATAGAAACAGACGGCAATCATTTTACGTCTATACTGTGTCGGTTTAGGTACTTAAATTAAAGTAAACAAACTTTATGTCAAATTTGACAGGTTAAGAACGTTTTTTTACTACCCAACTTTTTTCGGATATTCGAAAAGTTTAGCAAAGGAAGAAAACAATAAAAAATATTTTGTTGGTGCCTAAATTTACCTAATACCAGAAACAATCGGAATTAAAACACTAACGTTCATCAGATCAATAAATATTACGAAGATTCCTTTGCTAAACTATTTGAACATCCGAAAAAAGGTGGGTGGTAAAAAAAAACGTTCTTAACCTGTCAAATGTGACATAAAGTTTGTTTACTTTAATTTAAGTACCTAAACCGACACAGTACAAACATACTAGCTTTCCGCCCGCGGCTCCGCCCGCGTGGAACTCGGTTATACGTATTGCGGTATAAAGCACAACTAAAAGAATACTTCTCGTTTCAAACGACACACGGCGCCATCAATCTATCATCTATCGATCGGTTATCAATTGATATCGATCTATCATCGATCGACTTCGATCTATCAAGCAAACTATATTTTTGTTTTCCCTCGGGAACATCAATTTTTTCCGGGATTAAAAGTAGCCTATGTCACTCTCCGTGCCCTAAACTATCTCTACCTAAAAAATCACGTCAATCCATCGCTCCGTTTAGCCGTGAAAGACGGACAAACAAACAAACAAACACTTTCACATTTATATATTGGTACGGATTCGAGAGTGGACCCCCTATACCAGTACCTGTTCTGTGGTTGTGGGAAGCCATTTAACATTGTGTGCTCTCTTTTCAGACGCCTGGAATTATGATGGCGTACCTTCTCGTGTCTGGAATGTTCCTGACGTACCTTAGGAAACCGACAGGTTGGTATTTCAATGTTTGAGTGTCCGTTATTAATTTTCAAAGTAAAACTAATTTGGATAGTGAATAATATCAATTCAGCTTCTGTTATGAGTAAACGTGGAAATGGTTATTATAATAACAATAATTACACTTATTTCTAACGTATTATAAAAATAAATAAAAAAACCTGAAAATTCGAGTCAAACTTCTGCAGAATGAAAAAAATTGTGTACTTTTTATTGTAGTCAATATGTGCGTCGCTTTTTATAATGCCTTGTTTTCTTGTTCTTCGTATTGTATAGTATAGATTTCATTTTAAAAATAAAACTCCAACTCGAAAAGCATTAATTATGATTGCTTATTAAGGGTTACCTAGCCATGTTAGATTTATTTATTTATTTATTTACATATTTTTAGATACCGCAGTCTCTATACACGTTGTTTATTCACATTGTTTGCTCTGTTTCAGCGCGCCTTACGGTGCAGGAGCAAAAACTCGAGGGCGAGTTCCGATATGTGAACTCAAGACTCATCACTAATTCCGAAGAGATCGCCTTCTATCAGGTAAGTTTATTGCTGGAACTCTAGAAGTGACTTTAAAATAAGTATCCTATGTCGTCGGTTGACACTCGGAACTATGTCTGTATCCAATTTGAAATATGAAAAGGTAACATATAGTATTAGTTTCTATTTTATGATCTACCTATTGCGTTCTTATTGGGTTTTTTTGTTTTTTAGTTTATAATACATATACGTACACCTAGTCCTAAAATAACAAACATAAAAAAGAAAGACGGATCCCATTGAGTGTAGTAGTTCGGAAGTTGTGCGCGTGAAAGAGAAAATGTTATTTCACGTAGAATAGGTTAAGTTAGGTTAGGTTCCTGATTTTTTTCCCTAAAAAAAATGTATTTTCTTTACCATTTGGATTATTACAACGATCATTATGAAATTTATTATATTGTGGATTTATGACAATCGAAATGCATGACCAATAGCATAAAATCATAAAATTTAGACTCATTTGTTACCTTTCGCCAGATGATGAACAGAAGGAAAAAGAAAAAAGAGGAGTCTTTAAAAAATGTTTTTTTTTTTTTTCAGGGCAACCACAGAGAACAGCTGACGCTGCTGGCAAGCTTCTTCAAGCTGACGCGGCATCTCCGCAGCTTCCTCAACTTCAGGGTTGCCATGGGCTTCGTCGACAACATTATCGCCAAGTGTGAGTGAAACCATGATCACGGGAATGTCGCATCCGTTATGAGTGTGGTGGATTTTGGTGGCAACACATTATAGCCAATATGGCACAAAGTTTTAAATAAACTAGTGCGAGTCGGACTTGCGCTCGTAGGGTTTCGTATCAAAAACTGCAAAAAAGACACGTTTTTGTATGGAAGCCCCTCTTAATTTAATTCTTTACTCTTAAAGTAGATCTACAACTAAAGATTCAGTAAAAAATTCAAGTGTCTATCTGTTACCGATTATCGACCCAAAACACCAAAGAATCACGATTGTGGTATGGGAGCCTCCCTTTAATATTTATCCCCTCCCCTCCCTTTAATATGTATCTTGTCGTGTGAAAATTTCAATCGTTTGGCTATCACCGTTCTTGAGATACAGCTTGGTGATAGAATGACGGACGGACAGCGAAGTCTCAGGAAGAGTCCCGTTTTTAACCTTTGGGTACGGAACCCTAAAAATAAAGATTTTATCAGTTCTAGTATCTATTCTGTGACTAGGCGTTCCAAGGGTTGACCGATGTCATTATAATAAGTATAATGTGTTGTCCTCAGATATCGCGATCACGGTCGGTTTCTACGCCGTGTCGCGTCCATTCTTCGTGACTGACCACAACCTGCTCACCACTGGCACTGAGAACGATCGGTTTAAGGTAGCTATGGCATACAGATAGTCACATAACATACATATACACGCGACCCATTGTTCTGACAAATCCTTGGTTATTTTTGTTTGTCAAAAAAAAGGGCATAATAATTTTTAATGGTGTAACTCGCGGACTAAACGGTTTTTTGTTATCTTGCTTATTAATCGTTGTTGAGATTCACTAAATCCTGCGATGTTTAAAAATAATGCAAAAAAATGGAGGGAATGTGTTTGAATGGATATAAACAGCGAACCAATAGATAACTTACAAGTATGCAGCGCAAAGTTTATAATGCTACAACAGGGTACAGGTTTCACAACGTAGGCCATTTGCTTATTGTGTCTGACCATTAGAAAGAAAGAAAGAAAAGCATCTATTAACAGAAATTTTACACAGAAAAAAAAATTAAACATATCCAAAAAAATATAAGCCATAAATAAATACTAACTTAACAATATGCATGCAATGAAAATAAAATATTTCCATGCCAAATAGCGCCAAAAGGGTCGCACTCAGCGTGATATTGCGGCAAGCCACAGCACTGATTTTCAGTGCGACCCTGAAAACTTAAAACTAAAAGAAAATTTACATTCAAAAACTTTGTAGCCAGTTGCTAAAATAACATTAACATGACACAAAGAAGAAATAACATTAAAAACAGTGTGGGTAAGCCTAAAACAATTTAGAAAAAAAAAAATCATTACCCCATAACTTAGTAGGTCGTTTAAAAGACCGTGACATTAGTAGGCGCATTTATTTAAGTAATAATATCATTGGACAATATTTACACCAATCACGTAGCCCGAATTATTTATTTATTTTCACCAATGTTTACATTATCATTACAGGTTACGCCTAAGGCGATAATTGTATAATTTATATGATTTGGATGTTGATAAAATAAAACCTCAATTCCACAGCACTACTACACCTACGGGCGTATGCTAGTCAAAATGGCGGAAGCCATCGGCCGCCTGGTCCTTTCCGGCCGCGAGCTCAGCAAGCTCGCAGGACTGACGGCGAGAGTCACTCAGCTACGGACCGTGCTCGCGGAGGTCAACACGGGGAAATACACCCGGACCATGGTGGGGCAGGCCGACAGTGGCAAGAACGGTGAGTCTAGCGCCTTATTAAGTGTGCAAATCCCATGTTAAATTGTCAGCAAAAAATAAAAAAAGTTGGAAATATTCCGACTCGTCGGCGAATATTCGGCTATAAGCGCCGACTATCCGGCTCCGGTTTAGGTATGTTTTAGGCGACAGGCTAGCAACCTGTCTCTAACCACACCAGGTTATTTATACATTACATACAGGAACTTCTAATTTAACATAAAAATATTATGTTTTTAAAATCACTTAAATACCTGACTCAAACTCGTATAGGCATTAATTTGGTCATTTTACCTTAACGCTGCGTTTGCTTTAAAATAAACTTAGTAAATATATCGTCAGCGAACTAGTATTATCTAATTATGGAAAGCACCGATTCCGGTCAGTAGAAAAAAAAGAAAAATGGTTTTTACACGCTCCTGAAAAGTTAAGAAATTCAATATACGAGGTTGAGTCAGAGAGCCCTCAATATGCCGCTAAACTTAGTGTACAAATTGACAGAATTGTGAAATTGTCAGCAAAAGAATTAAAAATGTTAGAGATATTCCGACTAGTCGGCGAATATTCGACAATAAGCTCCTACTATCCGGCTCTGGTTTAGGTATGTTTTAGGCGACAGGGTAGCAACCTGTCACTAACCACACCAGATTATTTAAATACACTAGGACTATGGTGGGGCAGGGCGACAGTGGCAAGAACGGTGGGTTCGGCCAGATAAACACACCCTTTGCGGAAAACCAGTAGCCTCTGACAAATTCGCGCACGACCGTTCCTGGGGAGCAAGGAGCAAGGTACCAGGGTACCAGCGGTTAGATGCGCATTGGCTGGAAGAATCTCGATATGAAGACATAATTGTATCCGTTATATTCCACATTGAGTGATTCGCACCTTTTATTTCTACACTCGTCTCACCGTAACCCTTGTCGGCAGCCATCCCGGCACTATTAGCGCCGGGCTCGGGCCGCATCGTGTACCAGGACAAGATCATCCGGTTCGACCGCGTGCCGCTCGTCACGCCCAATGGAGACGTGCTCATTAAGGAACTGTCGTTTGAAGTCAAGTGAGTATAGTGGTGTTTTGGGGCGGTTCTGGTAGGGAGTGACAGCTCTGCAGTTTATACATTGGGTGCGTTCCGGTAGGCGCCCACAACGATTGTATCGCCCACTTCAGCGTTCCGGTTGGCGCCCGTGGTCGTTGCGAGCGAATTGTTTGACGTGACAGATGACGTCATTGCTCGCGACCACGTCGCGCCCACTTCGCCCGCAAAATGTAGGTAGGTCGGCGTGGGCTTTCACTTAAACGTCACCTGTCACGTGACACATGTCATCAGATTTTGATGAATTTACCGAATCTCATTCGTTTTGCAAAAATGCTACCATAAATTAACGGATTCGTTTAATTAAATTTTGCTCCAATCCATGCGAAAGATTTACTAACAACCGCCAAACCTGCCAGTTTACCCTATGCCGCCATATTGGAAGCCCACGGCGCTCAAATTTTGCGTTCCACTTGAAACACTCGCCCACAACGCCCGCGGCGTTTTTTCCCAAGTGGAATGGTAGATTCTGCGGTCGTGGGCGAGGGCGTTGTGGGCCCCAGGTGGAATGCACCCTCTGTTCATTTTGAGACATGTTCATTACATATTTTAACGCTCAGATCTAGTTTTCATATCGAGGATCGGCGTTTACGAAAGATGGGAAGTGTGAAACTGATATTGAAAGAAGAGTGGATGCAGGAAATATGGTCAATGGAGCGCTGCGCGGCTTCGTGACAAGTCAGAAGGTGTCGAAAAAGGCGCGTCTGGCTGTCCACAGAGTGATGCTCGTTCCAATGTTAATGTACGGTAGCGAAAGTTGGGTATGGTAAACGAAGCATAAAAGTAGAATAAATGCGGTGGAAATGAGAGCATTGAGAAGTATGGAAAGTGTATCACTGAAAGACAGAATTAGAAATAGTGTGATAAGGGGACGAGCTGGTGTGAAAGTAGATATAGTGAGCAACCTGGTACTATTACACGCCTTTCACCTGTGATTAGTAGTAGTCATGGTTTTGTTTATGTAGCTCATTTGAGTACATAGGCGTGATTGTATGTACGTATATTGGTAACCATATTCGTTTTGTTGTCAGGTCGGGCATCAACGTACTAGTATGCGGGCCTAACGGTTGCGGCAAATCCTCAATGTTCCGAATGCTCGGAGAGTTGTGGCCCATCTTCGGGGGCACGCTGACGAAACCGCCCAAGGGGAAGCTTTTCTACGTGCCCCAGCGACCGTATATGACCCTCGGGACTCTGAGGGACCAGGCAAGTGCTCTATGTTTGCTCAAATTTGCATCAAAATTAACAACTTTTTTTTGGGGCATACCAAAAGTCATGTTCCGCACCGCACTACACGCAAGATGGTGCTGAACAAAATGGAGAATCCCCTAATATTTTCTCCTTGTTGGTCGCAATAACCCATAGACGCATAGACGAAAAAGCCACTAGACCGATGATAATGGCCACCCAGTCCCGCAAATCATTTATTGTTTCTCACTTATAAATGTCACTGTAACAGAAACTGTACAGAGCCAATAAACCATAAAGTAAAAAGCCACCAGCGTTAAAGGCTTGATAGACGTACGAGCAAGTACGCGTACTTATGGCTCGACGACCTTTAACCGTAAGTACGCGTACTTTAAATATTGTTTTAATACCACACACAATCGAAAAAGGTCGTCGAGCCATATGTACGCGTACTTGCTCGTACGTCTATCACCCCCTTTACGCGCGATCGCCGCGATGGTTTGGTGGAATCGTCTCCGAACGACCAAAATGACATTGTCACTATAGTGGGATAACTCGCTGTAATAACCCGACCAATTTGAAAAGAGTTATTATAGACTACTAATTTGCTACAGGCACCGAGTTGGCTTACTCATCCTTTTAATTCATCACTGGTGCTCACTTCTCTCCTCCCTGGCAGATCATCTACCCGCAAACGCGAGAGGAGATGTCCCGACGCGGCCGCACGGACGCCCAACTACTCGGTTATCTGGCCACGGTCCAGCTGGAGTACTTGGCCACTCGGGAAGGAGGCTTCGACGCGGTCGAGGATTGGATGGACGTCCTGTCCGGGGGCGAGAAACAGAGGATCGCGGTGAGTGCTCCGGGGAAGGTTCTAGGGTCTCTAGAGGTTGTGCTGTAGACTCTGTGGTCTGTTTTTTAAGTCAATGTCTTGTGATTTTTTTTATTTAGGGCGAAGAGCGATTTTCTGGATGTATTACGCCTGCGTAGTGATACTCGTAGTGTGAAGCCTTTGTAAAAACTTTTTAAGCAATATGCTCCTCAGTAGAAAATTTACATACATACATACATATTTTCACGCCTGTATTCCCAGGAGGGGTAGGCAGAGCACATGAATTCAAAAATCCAGTGCCACGTTTAACAAATTCAGGGTAACATGGTCAAATGTGATATTGTGGTGACAGGTTGCTAGCCCATCGCCCACAATACACTAACCCTCTCCCAGAGTCGACTCTTACGACACCCACGGGAAGAAAGGGGGAGATGCTATTCTAACCCGGCACCATACGGGGAAAATTTGCTATTTGTATTTGCCGTGTGGCGTCGGGTTTAGAATCTGTGCTGATATTATAAATGCGAAACTAACTCTATCTGTCTGTCGCGCTTTCACGCAACAACTACTGATCCGATTTTAGGTTAAATTTGGTACACACGTAGTATAGAGCCTGAGAATGAACATAGGCTACTTTTTATGCCGAAAAAAAGGTTTTGAAAGGGGAATAAAAATAAAAATGCTATCCATAGTCACTTTTCCACGCAGACAAAGTCGCGGCCACGGATACTAATTAATAATTCCGTCAGTTCACGGAGGAATGGAGAACTGTCTTTATTCTGCCGGTGTTATAAGTTTTTTTTTGCACTGGCAATAATATGCAGTACGTTAACGGCAGCTCTCGCCCACAGATGGCGCGTCTCTTCTACCACGAGCCGCAGTTCGCCATCTTGGACGAGTGCACCAGCGCGGTGTCAGTGGACGTCGAAGGCTCCATGTACCAGTACTGCAGAGTGGTAAGTGGAGGTTCTGAGTTAGCACTGCAAAAGTGAGCCCTATAATGATACTTCTGCGAGTTGTTAGGATGATGTCACGCTGGTATTGACCTTAAGCTGCGGGTGGAAGGACCAATCACCACGCTGAATCACGGAGTGATGGGGCACCAATCGCATCACGGCCAATCACAGAGTGATCAATCGCCAATCATCTCTCGGTCAATCACTGATTAGCCGATCTCCAATAACAGTTTGATCACTAACTTGTCACCGTCAAACCCATCACCGAGTGACAAATCGCCAATATCATCGGCTATTCATGCGGTAGATGTTATTGTTGGAAGTTGAATTTATGCGACCAATCTTCGAAACTTCGTTGGCGCGATGTAGGTTACCATTTGATAGTTGGGTATACCATGGACGTTTGTAGAAGTTCGGCTATTTGACGATAGGTGGCGCTAGGGCGCTACAAGAGCTTGAGTGGAGTGTGAGTTGATCAATAACATTTTTACTATCCACAGAGGGGCATATCTCTCTTCACCGTGTCCCATCGCAAGTCCCTTTGGAAGCACCACGACCACTACCTACAAATGGACGGACGCGGGGGCTACGTGTTCGAAGAAATCGACGTGGACACCCAAGAGTTTGGCTCATGAATCGTTGTGAATATGCCCGGCCCGACTAGCACCACCCGAGTCTAAACCAGACCAATTGATCGACGTCGACGAGTTGATCGACTGGTCTGGTATCATTGATCGACAGATACCGGTCGACTAACCAATCGATTGTCGATTAACCCCGTCAATATTCCATTCTACCATCGATCCATGCCGTTGAACGATGATCGATCGATCAATCTGGTAACTTAGGGGTCGTCCATAAAGTACGTCACACTTTCAAGAGGGGTGGGGAGGGGTCAGTGTTTTGTGACACTTGAATAAAATTTCTGTAATTATCATACATAGTTAAATGTGTGACATGGGGGAGGGGGGGTCTAAAATTCCCCCTAATTTTGTGTGACGTACTTTATGGATGCCCCCTTAGCAAGGCAACGTAAAATGCACTATTCGGCCGAATACTGAATACCAAATCATGGACAAAAAAGGAACATGAAATCACTCAAGATTTGTCTTTTTTACTAAATTTCAATAGTTAATAGGTCAAATTCATCAGTGGTAAATTGTGATAGATAAAAACAACCTTTTCAGCGTTTTCGACGTAAATGATACCAGTCCCCTTAGCACGACAGGGAGCGAGTAGAGATACGTGCGACATAGACTATACCTGTCACTGTCTAACTAGAGACGTCAAAAAGTGACAGGTAGACTATCCCGCGCGCGACGCGGCTAGAGCGTGTTCCGTGCTAAGCCTACAGGGAGACAGGTCGCGACTTGTCGTATCATTCTTTACGCGCTCGACAATGTGCTATGTGCCGAATTTTCGGAGCTTCGGCCGGCGTTGCAGAATATTCGGTATTCGGCCAAATCATTATTCGTGGCAAATCTAGTGTTGATCCGCGCGCGAGATAGACTATCTGCCACTTTCTGATGTCTGAACAGTGAAGTTTAGCTCGCTTTGTAAGTCACAAAAAGAAATGAAGAAGTTTCCCAAGATTTTCACACATCTACCAACTTAGCACGACAGGGTGCGAGTGGAGGTAGACCATAACTGTCTCTATCTATCTAGAGTCGTTAGAAAGTGACAGGTAGTTTATAAAGAAAAGACTCGCGTGTGTTACTGTGCTAAGGTTAGCGGTGGACTCCCAGGGGCCAATGAGACACTCGACAGGAATCCACGTTGATATTGGTAAAATAAATGACTCGCGCTAGTAAATTACACTTCTAATAGGTCCAAAATTGAACCTTGTCTTGAGATATATGAACATAGGGATGTTTCCGCTAAGATACTTTTCGTTGAGATAAAATTGAAATGTTTATGGTAATTGTTGTTGTGTCAAAAATGTTTCCATTTTATTCGGCCAGTTATAGTACTGTTCATAATTAAATTATATTTCTGCTATTCAGAACGAACTTTGTTCTAGGGACCCACTGAGAACCATAGTAAAACAAATGAAATACAAACTGCTAAATGTGGCCAACATGTAACATAAAATCTTTTGAAATGTTGCCAGACTATTTACTGTAATTTTATTGCTAATTCTAAGTAAATCTATATTTATAAACTCTTTGTAAATAAAGAAGGTAATAATTTTATTCAGATAAATGTTAATAATATTGTGCAATATTGTAAAGAGGAATCCAGTGATTTTAAACTATTCTAGTACACCTATTATTTTTTTTGCTATAGTTTTATTTTAAGTCGATTTGGAAATGCTTAAAATAGTGGCCAGTTGAAAAATAAACTAATGTGTTTTGTGTTGTACTACTTAAAATACAAACTGCCAGCGCTTGTTTTTTGGCACTGTTTGCGTTACCACCATTTCACAGAAAGTGCCAGTGAGTGCCACAGAAACGCAAATAGTTTTGTGCACTGAGCACACTGTTGTGTGTGTAGTTTGCTAGTTTGAAATGAGAATACAATTGTTTCCTTCGCCTGCTACATCACATTCACTTCAATCATAGTAATTTTAATGAGTTGTGTTAAGTTTATTATTGTGATGTCTAAATGTGATCTACTTGTCTATTTATTTTCAATAAAAAAAATTTTTTTTGCAATTGTTTACAATTATATAATTTCAGTTTTAGAAGTATTCTGTTACTTTTTTTGGTAAAACTATAGATGAAATAAAAACGACAAAAAACTATCATGACAAATCGGCACAAAGTAGCAAAGTGTTCGTTTAATACTGTCACTTATTATTTTAATTTTGTTTTAATGCCTATACATTGTAACAGATGAATGTATTTTACCATTCAATGTATTTGTAATTAAAATGTAGTTACTTTTGTACGGGTTAGCCAGCTAGAGACTGGGATAAGAATGATTATGTAAGTTTAACATATACTCAGCGGCGAAAAATAACGCTCCCAAGATACCTTATGAAGTTATGAAAAATTTATAATATTCTAGAACTAGAAGTATTTTTTTGGCACTGAGTATATCATTTTGTTACACATTATTATGACTTGAATACGCAAAATGTGTACAAAATTAATCTACAATGATAAGTATAAACTTTGTGCATAGTAGACACAAATTGAACAAATCATTTTTATTTTTATTAATTTAGCATGTATGGATAGGAAAATGTATAGAATTCTGAAGGTGAAACACTACTTATCAATCATGTAATTCAGTGACAGTAACTGTGATAGCCGTTAAGTTTCTGTTTTCTATTGATCGGTGCTGAAATAAAGGGGTTGAGGATACGCATTTTATTTATTTACATACCTACGCCTTTTCTTTTTCCTTATTCCGCCATTTTGCTCTGAAGCCAATAATATCATTAGTTTACCTTTAAAATCTAATGAAACAACTTTCTAGCTTCTCTCTTATTTGCTCACGTTTACAACGTAGATAACGGAATGATAAAATATTTAACTGCGTATTATGGGAACTTAACTGTACCTAACTGACCTTTGGATCTTCATTTCATAGCTCTCAGATTAAGGTACAATTCAAATTATTGATGTTCCGAGTACAAGACTAAGCAAATTTAAAACATTAATGCATGCGTCGCGTCAGGTAAAATTCCAGGATTTCGTATGAGTAATCCGAAAAAAGTACTTTTGAATTTCCCACAAAAAGCCTCAATAAGCGTCGCGTGACGTCAGGCAGGCCGATGACGTTTTAGGTCCGTTTCTTCAACAGCGCGTTTCGTCATAACATGACTAAGCAAATGATAACAATCTTAAAAGAATTTATTTCTTGTATCATTTTAAACTCCATAACATAGTCATCAGCATTGTTCAACGTTTTTTGTAATAGGGATCCCGTAGTGTACAAATTTAAGTATGCTACGCACATCGTTTCATTTTAACGCGTAATACGGAACGCAAAGGAGGCCCGCTTCGCATCAGCTGTTGTAAAAAAAAAATAACGGGACATCGAAGGCGACTGGTCACACCGCGACGGCCACATCAAATCTGGGGGTCTGGCGTGTGACCCTGTTATTTCTATCTTGCAATAAAATAGCTGTGTAATCTTATTTAGGAAGTGCGCCATTGAAATTGTGAGCTAATCGTAAATTCTAGTGGACTATATGTGTAAAATATGGAACGCGCTACGGGAACAGAAGTGTACGGGTGTGGCTCACCGCAGTCCACGGACATAACGCTGAACATACAAACGACGACTGGTGGTAATTTCTCTATCAGCTTGAACGGTAAAAATACAGTGGAGCACCTCAAGAAGCTCGTTTCTAAGAAGTTGAAAGTGTCTAAGGATCGGATATGCTTGTTGCATCGCGAAAGGTGAGCTCTATGGTAGACGCCAAGCTTGTATTGTCAAACATCACGGAAATAATGTTGCGTCGATGCGATGACGCATCCGCGTCCTTTGGCTCGTATCGATATCGAGTTTTGTGTTCGCAGGCAGCTGCGGGAAGGCACGCTGGAGGAAAACGGGCTGCTCGACGGCTCGCGCGTCATCCTGCTGCCCAGCGTCGAAACGGGCCTGCTGGTGAGTCCCCGCCGTCACGTGCCCAGCCTCGCTTCTAATCTGCTCTAGCGTTATCTGCGACGCTGTTTACCTCCGAGGTTAGCTTCACACGCCATTGTTTGTTCACAGAGCCAGAGACCCGAAAATTCCGTGATGCAAGCACTGGAGTCCCTCAATGATACTCAAGTTAATGACTTCCTCACGGGCAAATCACCCCTAAATTTGACCATGAGGTTAGGTGACCACATGATGTTGATACAGCTGCAGCTGTCAACACTGAACTCCGGCGCGTCAGGCAGTGGGCGCTCGCTGAAGACCTCCACACCCAACAAAAGCACTTCTGCGCGTACAAAGCGCGACGCCAGGGAAACACCCAGCCCTCAAAACACACCAGAAAAGCCTTCCAATACTGAAGACACAGACAGTGAGAAACCGGCACAACCAAAACAGACACATTCGCTACAGAAGCAAGATTTGGAAATACTACAGAATGCATTTGATCTGTATTTGGCTGAAGAAAATATGCAAAAAGAAATGAGTGATGAAAAAGAAGAATCCTTAGATACCACAAATTGCACTCTCTCAGATTTGTCAGACACATCAGTAGAAAATGATCAGTCGCCAATTAAGTCCCTATCCAATTTGGTGTCGAGTCCTATTGATGCATCTACCTCAGAAAGCCGAGAAGCAGCGATTGCTAACTCTGTAAAAAGTAGTTTGATAGATTTATTGTCAAAGAGTAAGTTAGCTACGGAGATGCTGCCGTCCACGAGCGGCACGCGCGCGCCCCGCGCCTCCACGCTCACTCCCGATAGCTCGCTCAGTGATGACAGTGACAACTTCACCGATCAGAGCTCATTCTTAGCCGAAAGCACCATAGATGAATACCCAATGGAGAATCTGTTCAATAGTGCAGTGGACAAAGGTCTCTTTGAAGACCAAGATGAGTCAATGATGGATCGTGAAATCTCTAATCTAGCCACCACTAGCCATGGCACACCGGCTGCCTCTGGCACATTACCCTCTTTCCAGAGTATTGAACCTTTAAAAAATAAACGCTTTCAATATTTACTTCACAAGACTTCAAAATTCAAGCACCCGATTGGTCAAAATAAGCAGAAGGCTTTCATGCAGTCTGTGGTTAATAAGCACAAGAAAAGGATGCAGATTCGGCAGGACAGCAATATGGCACAGCCCTCCACATCTCGCACAGAACCTTATATCACCAATTCAAGGAAATTAATACTGCAGCCCAGCGCACAGAGCGAGGATGCTGACCTTGCTACTCCCTCTACTTCTAAACAAATTCCATTTATAGCACCCGATGCTCCGAAAAAGCCCCAGCGGGCGTCGCCCACACCGCCTGTCGATACTAAAGCCCTTATAGAAGCTTCAAAGAACCTCACACAGAAGCTGAAAAAGTTATCAAAAGAGGTGCTGACTAATAAGATTGATCTCAGAACTGCAGAGGAAACAGTCCGCTCCAAAGTGGGTCCGGGAGCCGTCATAGAGTCCATGAAACACCATGGCAAAGGAATTTATTCCGGAACATTTTCGGGCACACTGAACCCAGCGCTTCAAGACAGGTGAGGATTTGAATTTATGAAAAAATGAATACACTTTACCTTCCTTTGTTGAATACACAATGAACTTAGAGTTCATGTTTACCTGTTAGCATAAATGCTCAGTTGTTGACTCGTTTTACTCATACTAGCATTAACAATTCCAGGTATGGCCGACCAAAGAGGGATATCTCCACAATCATTCACATATTGAATGACCTTCTGTGCGCGGCGCCGCCGATCGCTCTCGTGCAGGTGAATATTTCTAATTACCATTAATCATTAGTGTATAAGATACCTTGAGTCAGCCTCTGTACAAATAACTAGTAATATATAATAGTTGTTTTTATTATAGTGTTACGAAGAACTGATATGATTGTAGCCTTTTTTGACCCTTTAGTTTAGGCCAAGCCTATTCAAAGCAGCTGGTTGGATGTATTAAATGTCTACCGGAGGTTTAAGCTATTTTAAGGCTAGACTGACAACAGTAATGCTAACCCTCCAAAATGACTGATGGCTATATTAGACCTCAAGGCTAAGCTTCTATTTAAGATTAACAACTTTAGAAAATTGGTTAACTAAAGTAATTAACTTCAGTTTATTTATTGACACAAAACAATCATTTGAAGAACAAAAAGGCTGAGTCTCAAAAATAGTACATGAAATAAGCCTAGCCAAAGTTTTTTTACATACAAACATACATCATGCCTGCATTCCAAAATGGGGTAGGCAGAGCACATGAAACGCTAAATAGATAAAACCATTACTATCTCATGTTTCATGGCCATTTCATTTTTTTGTTTGACAGGTTGCTAGAAGCTTTTTTTAACGCGTCATTTTTTTTATTACGTATCTTTTAAAGCCTGCTTTATTAGCATAGCCTTAAAACAGAACCAATAGGCTCAAATTTAAGGCTAAAAGCAAATAGTCCTCAGGAACAGTGCTCTATTCTGTTCTTGCCATAAATATAACTAAAACTAAGCATTGGAATTCAAACAATTTATTGGCGATAATATAAACACATGTTATTATATTTCAACATTAAACAGGGATTTCACCAAGGAAATGGTAATAAAAAAACTTTGAACTTGTTCTATGTGTGTTTTGTGTAGTTTAATTGTACTTAGTTGGATAATTCGGTCATGACAAATAGGCTTCCAATATGTTTATTGGCCTAAAATCCCAGAGCTTATATTTTCGTTAGTCACCACAACTTGCATCGCACCACATGTTCTTACGCAATGCGATAACAGGGGCATAAATGGCTAAAATGTAATGACAAAGAATTAACTTAAGTAGAATAGAAACTTGAATAGCATTTACTCATTTTGGTATAGTTTGTGGTTGAAGTAATGCATTATTAAGTTCACTTTAATGTTTGTTCTGTTTAGGGGTTATGAAAAGTTAATACATACAATACTTAGTGGTGGTGACAATAAAATTTGAATATTTTAAGCTGTACATACATTTCCTTTTCTATTCAAATAAAAAAAAGGTTTTTCCTACTTGGTTTTTTGTATACATATAAAAAAAAGTCCATTTCATTAATTGGTCACAGAATGAAATCATAAAATCTGTATGAAAAATTCAAGACTACTTTCATAACATGACACAATTGTTCTGTTTCATAATTGAACCTAACCTATATTATATTGGCGTTCTTTAAGTTGAATTGCAAATAACAGTTTGTCGTTCAAATTCCAGAAGGAGCCGAAACACTCGTGTTCGACGAGCACAGCCGAGGAGACCAAATGCTCAAACTGCACCCAGCAGCAGTGCGAGCCTTGCCACAAGTGCGACACAGCCAAAGCGCTCGCAATCGAAAACTCCAAGACAAAGTGCAAGCTCGAGCAGCTACGCCTCGTCATGCAACAGAAGAAGCAAAGGCGCGAGGCTCGCAAGATGAAGTCCCTCCCTTACACGGTGCCACCCAAAACTCTAGCAGCACCCGACCAAGCCGCAATAGCCGAGGAGATAGAAACAGTTGCCTAACACGCGATCCTGCTCTAACTCACTCGGCCGCCATCTTGTCAACGCGACGGCTCTTCCAACACGATATGTAAATAGCCCACTTTAGGATGCGTTGGGAGTTTTAGCCGGAGTTGTAGTGTTTGCGCGACGAGTTGAATACCGTTGGAAGACGCTAACGCGTCGCTCCCGACCCTGAAAAATGGCAGTCGCTTTTCAGATACAATGGTGCTGATGCTCAGAATGCGAATATGCAAATTGTCTCGCGCGTTTGCTTGAAAAATTACGAAATGGATACTTTCTCCGCGGTGAGAGGCTTTCCGTTCGGCGTCGGCGCTCGGGAGCCGAGCCCCATCCATATTCTAAATACCACGCCTAGGCTCGGACGTAGACGTACCGACAATATAAGTGCTATTATATGCATGTACAAATGATACAAGATTGAATAGCGAAATCACTAGTTTGTAGTTAAGGGGCAATCGCGGTTCCCCCATGCGGTTGCCTAGTGCGATTTCAAATTGATTTTTGTTGTTATTTCTTTTAGATTTATTATATTATATTGGTTCCACGACCGACACTGTACCTAGTTTAATTGTATGGAATAACGTAAGGATCGGTAGTTCCATGAGCTTCTGTCACTGGAAATTGTAGGTCACTTGTTTGTTTAAGTTATGTAATTATTTTCTCATACAGTTGCAGATTTAGAGCGCGTAATTTTATTCCGTATTGTAGTGAATAATCGGCACTGTTTTTGCTATAGTTATTTTCTTTGTTTTTTTTTTTCTCCTATCACGGAAAATGTTATAACAATAAATTGTTTTTCTTACTCTTAATTATTTTTTATTTTGTTTTATGTTTGCGCACGACTAGACACTATGTAAGTGAGACACCAATGTTTAACGCAATATTATATCGTTCGTTAACGACCTAACTGCAGGCGAGGGCACTAGACTAGCTAGCTTTGTACATAAATACTACGCTGAATTTCTAGCGGTAATGTGCTTTTTTGACTTATAACCCATCAATTTTATATAAGGGACTACAATGATCAACTGCCTAGAATGCATTAGTAAATTATAACGGAACACTGTGAATATAATTGCCTATGTAAACGGTCGCGACCCTTGGATAGTTTAGTATGAAATTAACACATGTATTTACGCTATTTAGTTTACGTAGCCAAGTACGTTCAAGATATAATTTACAGAGTTATTTGTATTACATTGTCTTCCGTGGACTTAGTTTCAGGGTGTGTGGAGGAATCGATGTTGGTAAGGGGCCAAGATGAATTGTTTTCCCTTAGATTAATACTACAACCGAAGCAATAATCTGATCCTAACATCGTAAATAAGTGCCTGTTGTATGTAAGGTGCGTTTATGTAATAGTGTTGTGCCATATGTGTACCTACCCGTTAAGTTTTCGATAATACAAACGTAAGGGAATCGGTGGCACCATTTATTTACCCCTTTTCGATGTATTCGATCTCTTACCAGCTGGTTCGTGAGAGTCAGAATGGCGGGTGTACCTTCACAAATATATAAAATGATTATACTAAAAAAATGTACTCAAAATGTACTATTTA
>BHDV01047329.1:232584-245130 GCA_005406045.1 Adoxophyes honmai
AAAAAAAAAAAAAAAAAAAAAAAAAAAAAAGTTTAACAAACACGCGCTAAAAGTGAAATGTTGTATTGTTCGGCACATAATTATGAACATTTTGAGATTATGAGAAACTGCAATATGATACACAGAGATTACTCTGTGTAGTTGACTGGGTACTTCCCATAACATACATGTGTTCGTAGAAACTGTTATCAATACAGAAAACGAACAAAAACTCTCAGAAAAAAATACGACGTCCCGGACACACCCAACTTAGGTAGTTATTCCCCCAGATAAGAGCTCAACTTACTTACTAACCTAATCTCTTTTCAAGTGTGGAATGTCTATACATCATCGGCAATATACTCCTCGCCAAGTCTTGGTTTAAATCCATTAAGTAATCTAATATTTTTCAAGGTGAATTTAGCGTGGTGCAAGTAATTCTGCATTCAATATTTTTAATTTTTAGGATTCCATATGCAAACGGTAAAAACGGGACTGTATTACTAAGATTTCACTGTCTGTCCGTTTGTCACCAAGCTGTATCTCGAGAACCTAGACTAGCTAGACAGTTGAAACTTTCACAAATTATGTGTTTCCAATGTCGCTATAGCAATAAATACTAAAAACAAAACAAAAAACGCCACATTTTACCTGTTTCTGCTCAATATCAATAAAAAATCAGTTTTATTACTTGTCTACTCAGTTCTCAATTGGGCTGTACTTTTTAATTGCCCCTTTCACCACTCAAATGTTGACTGCCTGTACACTCTTTGCTCGTATTTTTTAAACTAAAAATAAAATATTGTGACCAACTTCCACTCAAGTTGCATGGCTTTATACCCTTTAGCATTTTCAGCCAACTATAAAAAAAAACTCCCACATGACAAATATAATGTAACACTCACATCCTTAGCAGAAGATCCGGACACGTCGATCCAGGTCTTGGAGAAGAAAGCGCAAGAGCCGAGCATGAAGAATATATAGAGCACAGCGTGGACCGGGTCCTGAGCGATGTGCGAGAGCGACTCCGGGGGGCTGAAGTAGTAGCAGAGCCCGCCCACGGGGTAGGCTCGGGCCGGGCCGCCGCCTCCCACATCCGCCCAAACTCCCAGAAGGTTCACTAGGAAGTTACCGCTGAATTTGACTGCCAGCATCTGTGGAGTTCGGTCATTTATTAGATTAACACTTTTGAAAACCTTTAACTTTTGTCGGAACATTAGTAACATAACCTAAATACTTTATTACATACATACAATCACGGTTACGTTCCCCTTGGCCTACGCCTACGTTTGCCATGGGGTAGGCAGAGCACACGAAACGTGACATAGAAAAAACCATGATTATGGCTACTTCACGCTTCGTCGCCAATTATGCTAGATTTTAGGTTTGAAAACAGATGGAAGAGGTAACAAGATACGTGTATTGTTACGATTTATTTTAAGTCTATTTAAAATAATTATACAATAAATTCTAAAACAATGATGTTTATTCTACTATTAGACTAGTCCACTCATAGTTTGTTTCTTCACAAAAACGCGGCAATTCCTTTTTAATTAATTACACATCTAAATTTCATTCCAAAACGACGAATACACTACAATTTTCCACAGCACCTACTTCAAAATTAAAAAAAAAAAAAAAGCCATGAACTCACCTGAGATATGACGTAGAGATTGGAGACGAGCGCCGACTGCAGAATGATGGGGATGTTGGACGTGTAGAACAGCTTGATGGGGTAGGACGAGTACTGGCCGCGGTAGCGCGCTGACTTGATTGGCAGGTCCACGCGGAAGCCCTGGAATTGAGGGTAATTATAATTTCAGATAGTGGTAACCCTAAACGGCTGGTCCCAATTTTCTATCTGAGTTTTGCCATCAATCTTGATTGATGGGGTAGTGGTAGTTGAAAAACATTTGCCATCAGGCATTGAGTGCATCTTATTATGTTTTTTATTTCATTGAGTGAGTTTCATGGTAGTTTTATAGTTAAATTAATATAAGCGAGCAAAGTAATCATTACAGTTAAGTCCATTTTTTTATTCTGCTTTATGCTTTTTCATAACTAAGGAGCCAACATCAGTACCATTGCTTAGAATAAGGTTGTGATACATGCAGGTCCCATGTTTAAAATGCACTTTAGCACTAGCAAAAAGCACTAGAAAAAAATCTGGAGAATCAGGACAGATGGCTATTCTAAGTCAGGGCATAAACAAATCATCCACAACGCGTATTAGACATCTGTCATGATCTGTCTAATGCCCCCACAAAGATCAGGGTCGCCGTGTAAATGTAAGAGAAGACGCTTCGCGAACTGCGTTGCCAGGGGTCTTCTATAGGGTTAAGGCTCCCGACTCAAGGTGTATGTGAACGCATAAGTTATAAGTTTAATAATAAGTTTCCAGGGTGTCGCACTGAAAACCAGTGTTACGGCTTGCCGCAAAGTCATGATGAGTGCGGCCCTTTTGGCGTTATTTAACACTGATTGTGTACTTCTATTTTTTATCGCAAATATGATTATGTTGTTATTATTAAGGCAAAACGTTTTCTCTGTGTCGAATTTCTCTCAATAAATGTCTTTTTTTTCTTTCTCTCACTAACCTGGAAGTATATGACTATGGCGAAGACCAGCACGGTGGCGAGCAGGTTCATCAGGTTGGGCAGGTTCTGGCGGTAGAAGGCCTCGCGCAGCGCGCGCACCTTGTCGGGCCGCGTGGCCAGCAGGTGGAACAGGGCAATGACCGCGCCCTCGAACTCTGTGCCGCGACCTGTGGCCAATAGGGAGATGTAGGTGGCTGGCAAAGTTGTGACTTACTACAACGTGTTACAAAAAACAGGGTAAAAATGGAATTTATTGAAGCGAAACATATTGTTAACCCTAGTAAGCTTGTCACCTAATAGAACTGAACTTATCATAGATTATTTAACAGTGTATTCATTGACGGATTTTCAATTTTTCATTCAAAAAGGTTTACAAACTCAATAAGAGGAATTAATAGCTTTTTTTATTTTGTAAATTGACTCCTAATAAAGGACCATATAACACCTTTTTTGCTTTATTCGTATTAAAAAAAAAATGAATAGAAAAAAAATATACTGACCAGTGTTGACGGTAGCAGGAGAGAATGCCTTCCAGACGATAGTTTCGCAGATGTTGGTGGCGATGAAGAGCGAGATACCGGAGCCGAGACCATACCCTGTTAACAAGTTAATGACAGTTTGACTCAACTTGTTAAAAAATGTAGAACATGCTTCGACTTTCTTCAATGCTGAAGCATTGTAAAATTATCAGTGTACAAATGAGCGGATGGTAAAGTGATAACGGATTTAAATTAACCATAAGGCCCAGCGAAGACGACAGACTTTTTGTGCGATCGAGTCTGCGGCGCACAAAAAGTCTGCGTGGATTATATGCGTGGTGCGCCAGAGTTTTTGCGCGTCGTGTGCGTTACTGCATATAATTCCATAGGTTCTATTTTCACAGACTAAAAAGTCCGCCGCGGATAGTCTGTCGTCTGCGCAGGGCCTAAAACTTACATGAAATGGAGTAAAAACAATTTCATACTGACTTGGCATAGTAATTTCGAACCTTGGTAACAATAGTTGATTTACGTCATAAGAACCAGCAAGCGCAAACATCGCTTTTTATCAGGGATGTTATGGATATTATAATTTCGGATCTGGATATGGATATGGATAATGGTAAAAAATAATATCGGTTTCGGTTACGGTTATGGATGTTAAAATAATTTCGGATATCCGATAGTTTCGGATAATTTCGGTTACGGATATAAGATTTTTAAGGAACTGTAAAATGGAATACAAAAAAGATTATATTCTACTTTAATTTGTACCTTGTAGGTTTCGCAATCTGTCATACAAGTAATTCTTTCTTTGAAGTGTTATATTATGTAGGTAACTAATAAAATACAACATCAAAATTAACGTTCGTGCACATTTAATTCGTACGAGTTGTAATATTGACTCCACCCTATCCGAAACTATCCGAAACTTTTCTTTTCGGATTCGGTTACGGTTATGGATATTTTTTTATTTCGGATATCCGATAGTTTCGGTTACGGTTATGGATATCCATAACAACACTGCTTTTTATGAGGAAAATCATAGATTCTTCTAGTTAATAATACGCAATGATTGCCTTGGGATAAATTGTTACGCTAAAGATATTAAAATTATTTACCGTGAAATGGCAGCTCTCTATAACATAATGATAGATAACAGTTTCCAGTTGATCCAAGAATGCTTTACGGATTTAAAAATACCAACAAACCTTTTTGCAGAAGTTCATCAAGCAGCAGGACGATGAGACCGGCCACGAAGAGTTGGATGATGATGAGAAGGCACACTCCGGCACCAATCTCGCTGGGCTCTCCGTACATTCCAGTCATTACGTACACGATGGCTTGACCCACCGTTATGACCATACCGAACACTGGAATACAAGGTTGCAATGAGTTTTCTGTGAATTATGATATGAGCATAGCTCAGACAGGCCATAGTAAAACAAATTGATAGACAGTAACAGGTCGAATGTTTAATATTGTTTAAAATTTTGTGTAATTATTCAGTGTTATGTCAACAGTGGCGTAGCTAGGTAACCAAGGGCCCTGGGGCAAATAAAAAAATGCGACCCCACACTGTAAACTGATTATTGTGGCGTAGCTACCATGGGTGGCACCCCCCCCCACCCCTAGAATTCGATAGAAACGGTTTGGGGGCCTCCTGAGCTTGAGGGCACTGCCTCGCCTAGCCCCTTGGTAGCTACGCCCCTGTATGTCAACTCCATTTCTTCCGTGGATGTAGTAAGAGGCGACTTAAAGAAATATGCCAAGGTATATTTTAGGCGACATGTTAGTAACTGGCCGCTATTACACCTCTTAAATTAAAATTGAAAAAAATATATACATATGCTAGAAGTGGCTATGAAAAGCGAAATATGGTTTCATGTGCTCTGCCTACTCCATTTGGGAAGATAAGAGGAACTTTATTTTATCTTGTTCATAATCATAAGTCTCTGCTATGACCATTTTGTGCACAAGGTATTGTTGAGAACATGGCAACATTGAATTTTCAATAGGCCATAACTATTAAGCATAGTCAGTTTATAGGGATATTTTTAAATTACAATTTAAATAAATTTGGATTACAAACACTACTATAAAAAATATCAAAAATTTCAATGAGGTAAATCTTATTGGTTTTACAAGTTCAATGATGCAAAAAATTTGCAATTACCAAGAAGTGAGTAGGTCATATAACACATTGTTTCACGGTTTGATTGGAATATGCTAGGTACTTAGAACAATCTCGTTTACATTTGTTCACAAATAACAACACCTCATTCATTTTTTACTGAAAGTTTTTGATTTCATTCATTAAATATCCCACAGAGTATTATTAAAGAAATAAAACTTTTTATTGTAGAGTAAATAGCTTCTTCATTATCTTTACATGCATCTCATACTTGAGATATAAGCCATTCATTCATACCTTTCCTACAAATATACACTGGCAGACTGCCTAAGGTGAAAGGAATTGGCGTTTTGCCTGAAATATTCTTTAGTATCTGTAAATAATTTCCATTTGTAACATGTAAAAGAGACTCTATGATGAAGAAAGTTGTTCAATGGGTATATATTGACCTTGACATTTAGTGAAGGCCACTTTGCCACATCTCATTTTTATTACCATTTCTTTGTTTTATGCTGTTGTGAAATTGATTGGTTTTGCTTATTAAGCTGAGCTAGTTAAACAATACTCATACAATTAGAATAGGGAAAGTATTTTAGGAAGTTGGATGGTGACCTTTAGCATCTTTTAGTGAAGGGAATGGAGATCAATGGAGGGGGAAATTTAATGGCTTTCACCCTTGCTAGATTGGCAAGAATTAACCAGGAGGCCTAAAAGTGGAGTGGGTTACTCTGGTAGAAATATTACTTTAACTACTTTTGCAACAACAGATTTGTAGTCAGAATAATGCAAAACATTATAAGATATTCCATGTTTTTTTTTAATTATGAAATAATGACCTGCCAAAGAATACTAAACCTTCATGGTGTTCCTTGAAAGCCTATACCTGGGTGGGAATAATTTCCAGCTGTTGGCTTTGATAATGTTTGCCAAAGATGCAGTGCAGGTTATACCTGTATAGGTTGTTCAATTAACCTAAAATTATGTCCCTATAATAGTTTAGTATTATTATATCTGTTAAAATGTCAGCACGGTGAAGGGCGGGTCCTGTGGCGCGTAAGTTAAACTATACCTGTTACCATCTAACACGTAGATTCTAACTGAAATTGTTGACTCCACAGAATGCCAAATGGTCTACATAGCAACCCATATGACTCACATAGGTTGCTATGTAAGCAAGGCTGGATTGTGTTATATACAATCAATGTACAGTCGCGAACCGGGATTGTTGAGCCACTTGCCATTGTTCGCAATTTAGACGTGTAATCAATGACCAATGTGACCAACTAGATGTCAGCTATTGAAAAACTATTACACAACCAAGTAACAAACATAGGTAAGTGGCTCAACAATCCTGGTTCGCGATGGTACCTAGTACGAATTACTTACATTTCTGTGCACCGTTGAACAACGCTCTGTCCTTGGGAGTGTCACCAACTTCAATGATCTTGGCGCCAGCAAGCAGCTGCATGATGAGACCAGACGTGACGATGGGGGAGATGCCGAGTTCCATGAGGGTTCCTCTGTTCGAAGCCAGGATCACACGGATCCAGTAGAACGGATCCGCACTGTCTGACGACATAATGCCGAATAGGGGGATCTGGAAGAATGAAGATCCAGATTGAAGTGATTTAAGTTTTTAAAGATTTTTTTTAATCAGTGTTGATTGGGATTGGGACACACAAAAATCTCCATAAGGTGCATAAAAGACATGATATAAGAAAATATTTCATTAACCTGTATTTCTTTATATCACCAAAAACTTACTTAATTATAGTAATTACTTAATTTAATAAAACAAAGGAAGTTCCCAAAATCAGAATCATTTGGAATAAAGCTGTGGGTTTTACCATGGAGCATAATTAATTATTGTGTGAAGTTCCAATGCACATAGATTATGCTGAGCACTATTTGGTAGCATAAGAAAATCTTTGTTCTGATAAAATTGTAGAAGTGACTTAATAATATATTAAGAGAAACTGTGTTGCTCATTACACAAATTTTACTTTGATAAAAAATAAGGTTAGGCCTTATCTACTGATAATCTGGACCAGCATATGGTTTATAAAAAAATATGACTTACCTGACAGCATACTAAGAAAATAAATAGTGTGATTGCCGTCCATAGTACTTTCTCTCGGAATTGGATCTGAAACAACAAGGCATCCAGTTAGAAATATCCCCAGTCTCTCAATAAGTACGTATAGCGTTTTACAGTTAGCTTTTTTAGGACGAAACATACGCCACGAATGCGTTACTTTCACTTTAATTGTCAACTGTTTATCAAACTTTAAATACTACTCCAGTATTTAAAGAATGAATTAAATAGGCAGCTACATAGAAATATAAGGAATTTATACGACAAAACCAATAAGAATTACCTTTCTCTCTGGTTTTGCGATCTCCGGCAATATACTGCAAAACGGCTTTATAACTTCGAGGAATTTGACTGAAAACGAGAAAAAACACAATATGTTACACGTTTAACACATAACTTGCAGTTTAAATCCACATTTACACCCAAAATGAAGTTAATACGTGTCGGTAGTGCTAAATACGATCACTGCTATAAATGAAATAAAATAAACGATACTCACTTCCCATTTTGATTTATTGAGATTTAACTATCCTAACTATAATTTTCACTAAAGAATTCGACTAAAACCATTCAACTTTTGTTCATTAGTAACACTCCAACAGGACTTTCGCGAAAATGAGCGTGCGCAACGCCGCCAGCGAACCGTCTACAAATGACACGTCCACAACGTCACGTCACGTGACCTGTGATGTTGGCGTGCGTAATGTTGCCCGAACGAACAAAATAAAGCCGAATAGTGTTCACCACTTTATCTAGATTCTTCAACATATTTTGTTCATAAAAACTTACCTCGCCACAGTGTTTTTTTGGAGCTCATTTTGGGACAGCCTCATTTTATTGTATAATCAAATGCTACAATATATCACGAATATAAGACAAAAACTCCCGAAGTGCTCTGTGGCATAGTTTTTGAGTAAATTAGTTTCAAAGTTGAAGTCCCGGATTTATGAAGAAACAGAAAAACAATTATTAAAAAAAAACTAAAAACTTCTGGCCCACTTTTGCAACGTGGCTCGAGAGGGCTAATGTAAAGCTACATTTTGAAATATTAGTTGGTGCGCTAGGGCTTGTCAGTTCCAAGTTAATCGCATTTTCATGAAAATAGTTTTCTTTTTTTTCTGGCTAAGGTCTTCACTATTAGCGGCTGCTTTTTATTTTAAAATGTAGCCATACGTGGAGACTACAAACACAAAAAAAATCAGCTGCTAGAACCGCGGAACTTCGGAGAAATCATTACTTGAAAAAAATCTCGGATTCCGGGATTATGGTAAAACATTGTCGATTATTTTTAGTGTTCGTATTGGTCATTAGGATGATAATACGAGAAGTTAATAACTGTTAAAATCGATTAGAGAGACAATATTTGTTTTTCGTCGTTCACCTTTTTTCCTAAACAATTTTTTTGGCTTTAATGATTCCACTAAACTCTAAGCTTTAGTGACTAAAGCCTATGTTATGTATTGTTTGTCAATTGTGTTTGTTTACAAAGTTACAATAGAGTTTATTGGTCTTCTAGATACTGTAAATAGCGGTCACATACCTTGTCTTACTAACCAGCATTGGGTTCGTGTAGTAAGGTGGAACCAGAAGCCTTCGGCAATTTTTATAAAGGTTTGGCAAAAAAAATATGTAAAAGACCACAACTATGCACAAAATTTTAATTCACGGCGAAAACATAATTGAAATTTCAGCGCTGCCAATAGGATTGCTGTCCGAACAGGCTGGAGAGTCTCGAAACAAATTTTGGCGTTACGATCGCGAACACCATTGCCAGAAAGACAGTAGACAGTACACTTTTAAAGATTTATTTCAAAGAGCGCTTGAATCATCCGATCCAGCCGTATCCAGTACAAGGCTACCTAGACGTCAAAATAGCCCGAAAAAGATATCTCTGCCCCCTCCGGTCATTGAAATATTAGAACCGTTTAAATTTAATAACAACGATGACGATGATGACGATGAGGATGTTGCAGTTGAGGGCACTCAAACTGCCGAAAGTGAATTCACAACAGTTCCCACTAACGAAAACGATCCATTTACATGGTAGATGACGAAAAAAAAAATGGTCTCTCAAATTGATTTTAACAGTTATTAAGTTATCATCCTAATGACCAAAACGAACACTAAAAATAATCGACAATGTTTTACTATAATCCCGGAATCCGAGATTTTTTTCAAGTAATGATTTCTCCGAAGTTCCGCGGTTCTAGCAGCTGATTTTTTTTATGTTTGTAGTCTTCACGTATGGCTACATTTTAAAATAAAAAGCAGCCGCTAATAGTGAAGACCTTAGCCAGAAAAAAAAGAAAACTATTTTCATGAAAATGCGATTAACTTGGAACTGACAAGCCCTAGCGCACCAACTAATATTTCAAAATGTAGCTTTATATTAGCCCTCTTGAGCCACGTTGCAAAAGTGGGCCAGAAGTTTTTAGTTTTTTTTAAATAATTGTTTTTCTGTTTCTTCATAAATCCGGGACTTCAACTTTGAAACTAATTTTCTCAAAAACTATGCCACAGAGCACTTCGGGAGTTTTTGTCTTATATTCGCGATATATTGTAGCATTTGATTATACAATAAAATGAGGCTGTCCCAAAATGAGCTCCAAAAAAACACTGTGCCTCGTAATAACAGGAACCACGCGGCAGGTACATAGTTTCAGCTTATAATATGGATATTATCTTTAGTCGTCGTAAAAAGCATTTTAACAGATATTTTTCAGAAAAACGCTGTAATAAAGAAACACAGTTTTCTAATAGTGCCGAACAGCTTGCATCCAATTCAGCCTATTTGAGGTCAATTTAAACCTACGGAAAAAAAGAATAAAATAAAAAACTGGAGCGCTTTTAAGTTGAACTTGAAGAAAATGCAGAAAAAATTTGACAGCTGACAGACCAACTGTCACTGTCATTGTCACGTCGGTTTCATTTCAGGTCACCATGTGCTAGTTATTGGTAAATAATATCTACTTTAAAAAGGATTATCTGGCGATATCAACTCGAAAATGCAGCAAGCTCATCGAGCGGGAACTCTGAAGCAGAGCAACAAATCGCATAAGTCTCGTCATCGCTCTAAACGTGGCATATCTGCCGCTGTTAAAGGTTAGAATAATTTCGCTCACCGAATGTTTTTACTTTTTGTACGGATTTTACTTTGATTCAGTACACATTTCAAGTCATACAGAAGCTATAATTAATGACGATGTATATGTGAACTGCGTATGATGTTAAAATACACTCAAAAGTTGTAGAAAAAGGTGAAAATCATTCATAATATACTTTTTTAATTACCAGGTAAAGTCAACACCAAGGAATTTGTGCGACGCAACCGTTACATCCTAAAAAAAGATGAACGTCGCCACCAAGCTTTACAGATTCGAAGGAACAAGCGAGAAGAGGTGTTATCTAAAAAGCGCGCTCTAGGAGGCTCAAGGAATCCACCATTCTTGGTTTGTGTAGTTCCTTTGAATGCCCAACTGGATGTTGAGTCCGCGCTGGCCATATTAAGGACCTGTTCTGAAGGAGCTGTGCTCACTCAGTCGGGAAATGGTGTTTTGCACATTGGGTAAGTTCCTGTTAAAAGAAATAATCATTTGTATTTGAGCTGGTTAGTTGGCTGCTCAGTAAATTTAGTAACTTTTATGAATTTCATGCTTACACACAACTTCGAGTACTCAATACATCCAAAATTTTTCTGATCTGAATAATCTAATACTTCTGTTATTTCAGCTTACCCAACTTCAAACAACGTTTTTCCTTTATCTGTCCCGAAATAGACAATGAATTTGCACTCCTCGATGCTCTCAAAGTGGCTGACACAGCTCTCTACATATGCTCAGCCCTCGATGAACCTGTTGACGAGTGGGGAGAAAAAGTCCTGGCCTTATCTATGGCCCAGGGGATGCCTACCCCTGTCGTCGCAGCCATGGACATTGAAGGTGTTAACCCCAAGAAGCGCACTACAGAGAAACAAAATGTTCAGAAATTCATTTCAAAATGGCTACCTGAAGAAAAGATAATGCAACTGGATAAAAGCTCTGATGGTATGAATGTGCTTCGTAGAATTGGCAATCAGAAACGTAACATTCTTCATCATAGAGAGAAGAGACCGTATATGTTAGCGGAGTCATATGAGTATGTGCCTGACGCAGAAGGAGGCAGCGGGACCTTGAAAGTCAGTGGGTACTTGAGAGGAATGCCGCTGGATGTCAATGGTTTGGTTCATGTTACGGGGCTGGGTGACTTCCAGATGTCACGGATAGACGGTCATGATGATCCTCATCCTTTGACCCTTGGGAAGTAAGTTATTCGTATCTTGTTTTGACTTGTCTTTAATCCCTTGTGAACATTATAAAATGTATTTACCATCTACCTTTATTAATATTCTCATAGAAAAAAAGCTCTATTTGTAATGAAAATATTTGTTAATTTCAGAGAAAACTCAAATCCGGAGTCAATGGATGCGGAAGTGACAAAAGTATCCATACTGCAGGTGGCAGACCCCGTCAAGCAGGAAAGCCTGATCTCCGAGAATGTGCCCGACCCCATGGATGCCGAACAAACATGGCCGACTGAGGAGGAGATAGCAGAAGCCAATGCAGAGGTAATTCAATAAACAATAGTATACGTCGTGAGGATGGTACCTGTGTGGTGTTGGGATAGAAACGTAAAATAGTATTTCGTGTGCTCTGCCTACAACCATTTGAATACTGCTTTGAGTATGCTTGTACTGTTTTTCAACATCAAAAGCACTGCAAAATGTACAAAATTTTTACTCAAAATTGTTTCTCTTCACAGACAAATAAAGCGAAGAAAGTGAAGAAAGTCCCTAAGGGCTGGTCCAGCTACCAGGCCGCATGGATCGTGGAATCTGATGCGGAAGACGACGGTGACGGGAGTGATGACGTAATAACGATATTCACAAATCTAGCATGAAACTTATCACTTTTTCTTTAATAATATTAGGAGTAGTTCATTTCACGACTTATAGGAGCTTGTGAAAGGGGTTCATTTCACGACTTATAGGAGCTCGTGAAAGGGGTTAATTTCACGACTTATAGGAGCTCGTGAAAGGGGCTCATTTCACGACTTATAGGAGCTCGTGAAAGGGGCTCATTTCACGACTTATATCGTGAAAGGGGCTCATTTCACGACTTATAGGAGCTCGTGAAAGGGGTTCATTTCACGACTTATAGGAGCTCGTGAAAGGGGCTCATTTCACGACTTATAGGAGCTCGTGAAAGGGGCTCATTTCACGACTTA
>BHDV01047329.1:245445-264285 GCA_005406045.1 Adoxophyes honmai
CAAAACCCCCCCTGGCTACGCCCATGCTACGGCAGTAGTCTGGGGCTCGCCACGCGCCGCACGCGCGGAAGGGTCGTATTGATTTGCGCTTTTTTATTATTTTAAAACACGCGCAGTGGTAAACGGTACTACACTGACGCATTGGAAATAAAAGAAGTACATAATTTATTTTAATGGAAAATTAACACTCGGGATACTCAAAAAGTTTTAGTTTCGCGTGCAAGTACGGTAGAAAGAGTCAGTAATTTTTTTATGCCTTAACATGACTTTTGTTCGGGAATGGACTTTCTTTATGTATTGCTTTTATAATGTTATTCTAAAGGCCACTCGCGGAGCAAAGAGAAATTCGAACGTTGACCAGCTGACATCTATCTCTGTCGCACGCATGCAGTAATATTGCCCTCACGCTCGCACAGTGCAACGCACGTGCTCAAGTGCGAGCGTGAGAGCAATATTACTGCAAGCGTGCGACAGAGATAGCAACGGGTCAACGCTCGAGTTTCGCTGTGCTCCGCGATCGGCCTTTAGTATACCTAAATTGCAGAGTGGAAGGTCTAAGGAAGGTCATAACTAGTTCTAACGTTATTTTTTTTTATTAGGACGAAAATGATGATGAAGATGAAGAGTTTATGTCGTGCGAAGAGTCAAGTTCGGAGAAAGAAGAGGACGCAGAAAACGACTTCGAGTCCGTCACTGAGTCCGAAATGGGTCCAACTGATGACAGGTTAGTTTTTATAAATACAGCTTCGTTTAAAATCCGAATTATAAATGGCAATGCAGAACTGCGAAGGTGATGTATGTATGTATATAAATAACAATAGCTAAAGTATATTTTTTTAACATGGATAGTAAAACCACATTACAAATGTATTGCTTCTTTTTGCGATCAAAATTCAATTTGGCACAAAGTTTTGTAGCTAAGTTGTCCTATAATCTAATAAACGTTTGAATTTGATTGTTTGTTGCATGAAACAAAAAACACGTGTACAATATTTTTTTGCCAATCTCTCTGAGTTTTTTTTCTACAACCCAATTAATGTTCCCAGATACGACGCCACGGTCGACGCGGAAGAAGAGCACGAGTTCATAAAGAAGCTGGCGGAGGCGCGACAGGACGCCCAGTTCCCTGACGAGGTGGACACGCCGCAGCACCTGCCCGCTAGGGAGCGCTTCGTGCGCTACCGAGGCCTTGAGTCCTTCAGGTGAGTCCCACGACTCATGAGAAGGCCTAGCCTAGAGTATCCACTTTATTAGTTCCCTGATGAGGTGGACACTAGTGTCCGACCGAAACTGGTTTTTACGACCGAAACCGAAAACGAAAACGAATTTCGGCAACGGTCTCAGTTTCGGCCGAAACCGAAACCGAAACCGAAACTTTCTTACAAGGATCATGTTTTGAGGAAAAATAAAGAAATCACTATGATAATCAGTCAGTTTTAATGTTTTTCTTCTAAATGCCTCACTATCTATTAAAATTTAATAATTAAGCGGTACCGACAATTATTAAATTCATGATGCTTTTATCAATTCCGCGTGATATTTCATGATGATCTGGCCATTCTGACGATTTTGAAGCCTGCGCGTCTGCGCGAGGGTGATATCTAGGTTTGTGGTCTGCACCAGTTTGCTACCACTGCCAGTGCTATCATTGGTGATTACTGAGTTTGGTAAATTATAATTATTAGTTTGATTTTACTTCGGATTTATGTTTGTTAGTAAGATTTTAAATCGAAAAACATACATACATATACTCACGCCTGTATTCCCATGAGGGGTAGGCAGAGCACATGGATTCAAAAATCCAGTGCCACGTCTAGCAAATTCAGGGTAACCAGATGATTAAACGTGATATTACGGTGACAGGTTGCTAGCCCATCGCCCACAATACACTAACCCTTTCCCAGAGTCGACTCTTACGACACCCACGGGAAGAAAGGGGGAGGTGCTATTCTAACCCGGCACCACACATGCATGCATACATACATATTCTCACGTCTGAATTTCCTTGAGGGGTAGGCAGAGCACATGGATTCAAAAATCCAGTGCCACGTTTAGCAATTTCAGGGTAACCAGATGGTCAAACGTTATATTGCAGTGACAGGTTGCTAGTCCATCGCCCATAATACACTAACCCTGTCCCAGAGTCGACCTCTTACGACACCTACGGGAAGAAAGGGGTGCTATTCTAACCCGGCACCACACGAGGTAATCGAAAAACAGAAATTAAATAATAATGATATTTTTAGTCATACAGGTACCTAGATGATGATGATATAAGTGTGTTAATTTGCCAAAAAGAAAACATGTACTTGGTACATGGTTATTCTGATAATAATTATTAAATTAATTTAAACACTTACGGAAATCAAAACGAATGACACTAAAACTCATAACAAACAAAACACATTGCAAACTCAAATCAGTCACGAAATGATTAGGCACGTGTACGAGGCTAAATCATGGCTGAATTGTCTTCGTCGTCCAATCGACGAATGGAATTTAATGTCTCGAACATGACCAAGCACAGCGCGGCACCTCCCGAGCGCAGTTTCGGTTTCGGTCGTAGTTTCGGCAGGTTTGCCGCCGAAACCGAAATTTAACCGAAACTCGTTTTTTTGCCGAAACTCGACCGAAACCGAAACCGAAACCGAACATTCGGTCGGACACTAGTGGACACGCCGCAGCATCTGCCCGCTAGGGAGCGCTTCGTGCGCTACCGGGGGCTTGAGTCCTTCAGGTGAGTCCGAAGACTCGTGAGAAGGCCTATCCTTCAGGTGAGTCCCACGACCATAGAGGACATACCCACTTGAGAAACAACGTTGGCCACCTAGGCCCGCAATAAGTTAGTGGTGACTTACTAATTGTCACAGAAACTGTACAGAGCCAATAACCGTAGAGAAAAAGGTACTAGCGTTACGCGCGATCTTGGGCCGGCCAATAAGAGCTCAGCGATCGCCTCGATGGTTTGGCGGAATCGTCTCCGAACAATAAAAATTACATTAGTACTAGTGGGTGTGTCCCCTGTACCCATGACTCATAAAGTCATGATAAAGCCTAGCCTAGAGGTTCCACTTTATTAGTTCCCTGACGAGGTGAACAAGCCACAGCATCTGCCCGCTAGAGACCGCTTCGTGCGCTACCGAGGTCTTGAGTCCTTCAGGTGAGTCCCACGACGCTAGGTTCCCAGTCTTTTTTACTCCTATAGGCCTGTCGCGGAGCACAGTGAAATTCGAGCGTTAAACCCGCTGCTATCTATCTTTATCGCACGCGTGCACTTGAGCACTGTGTGAGTGTAAGGGCAATATTAGAGTCAACGCTCGATTTTCGCTGTGTTCCGCGAGCGGTCTTTAGACCTTTTTCAAAGTTTTATCGGCTTCTGTGAACGTTCTGCTACAAGCCTAGCCCAGAGGTTCCACTTTCTTATTCATAGACCCATTTCAAGGTTTTTTCCGTTTCTGTGGACCCCTGCTGCTATACTATTCAGCATACAACCTGCCACGATTTTAGAGAGAGACAGTAAGTTCGTGCATCGCTTTTACCTGGACAAAGGGCTGCGCGAATTAACTTTCATCATTCATCATTCATCATCAGCCTATATAGGTCCCACTGCAGGGCACAGGCCTCCTCTCAGTATGAGAAGGCTTGGGCTATAGTTCCCACGCGGGCCCAGTGCGGATTGGGAACTTCACACACAACGTTGAATTACTTCGTCGCTGTGTGTAGGTTTCCTCACGAGGTTTTCCTTCACCGAATAGCTTGTGATAAATATCAAATTCGATATCGCACATAAATTCCGAAAAATTCAGAGGTGCAAGGCCGGGGTTTGAACCCACGACCCTCTACTTGAGAGGCCACAGGTCGAACCGCTAGGCTACCACGGATTTTTTTAATTAACTTTGTCTCTCTAAAATCGTGCCGAGTTGTATACGAATAGTATAAGTACATAATATTATGTATCAAATTGCTAAATGTGTCTATTTCTAAATGCATCTATTACCGATACCAACGCGAATACCCATTGTGTCCCTCGGATTCCTTGGGCTCCACATGGACCGCTTTGGGCATTGGGTATCACTAGCCTACCCTTAAGGGTAGTTAACTACCCGGTCGGCGCTCATTAACTTCAGCTGTATTCCATTCTACTATCGATCTATGCCTATGAATGATTGGTCTGGCAACATGACTGGTCCTTTAATGAAACAAAAATACTTTTTAAAATGCTAGTCAGCTTCACCAAGGGTTCTCCCCAGGTCGTCCCCATGGGACCCCAAGGAGAACCTCCCGGCGGACTTCGCGCGCATCTTCCAGTTCGAGAACTACGACCGCACGCGCAGACGCGTGTTTAAAGAGAAAGAGGACAGCCTGGTTAACGTGGTTAGTTAAAAAAAGATAAATACCTGGAATATTTTTGTCCTTGAATTTACGGGATGTTGGCAGCTTCACACTTTGGATTAAATAATCAAAAAAGAAGATTAAAAAATCCAGCCTATTCAAAGTTTTACAAAAATACGAGGCAATTTACAATATTTGAAAAAAAAAATCAATAATTCCTCTTATTGTGGTTTGAAAAAAAAAATTATAAATCCGTCAAAGAATTCACTCTGTTTAATAATGAATGATAACTTCAGTTCTATTCAATGACAGCTTATTAGGGCTTACATAATGTTTCGCTTTAATAATTTATTACATTTTTTTACTCGGTTTTTTGTAACAAGTTGTATAATTAAGAATCTGGTGTGCGCCACATTTTCTTCAGACATTCCCTGAACGAATAAATCGAGGATAATGCCGGACAGAAATCCATTATTTAATACGAGAGCTTTGTATAACAACTACTTAAGCGAGTTGCTAACTGAACTAACTATTCCTAATCCAGTTTTCTACCTACTCTAATACATGCATTTCTTTCTAGTAAGGGCGTCACGGTTCATAGTAAAATTTGAGCGTTGACCCGCTGCTATCTATCTCTGTCGCGCGCGTGCAGTAATATTGCCCTTACGCTCGCACTTGAGGACGTTAATCGCACTGTGCGAGCGTGATGGTAATATTACTGTACGCGTGCGACAGATATAGATAGCAGCGGGTCGACGACGCTCGAATTTCTCTGTGGTCCGCGCCTGCCTTTAGGGAGTCCTAAGGATAAATCCGCCTTTGTACTTTAATTTGCGACTTATCTGTAGTATTTTTTATTTTTATACAATGAAGAGTTTTTATTTTACTTTACTCTACACACTTTCCACTTCGCAGTACGGCTTCTACGTAACAATCCACATCGCCAACGTCCGCCAAGATCTCTGGCAGTCTTTCCACTCGGCCAACAAGACCGCTCCCCTCGCGGTCTTCGGTCTACTCCCGCACGAGCACAAAATGTCCCTAATGAACGTGGCCCTGAAGAGAACAGGCGCCAGCGAGGACCCTATCAAGAGCAAGGAGCGACTGATCATGCAAGTCGGGTATCGACGGTTCATTGTCAACCCGATTTTTAGCCAGCATACGAATGGGAGTAAGCATAAGGTATGTACTGCTTAGGATTTTTTACTTTACCCATAGAAAAAGCTTTTTTTTCGTTTTAAAATAGGGTGTCGTAAGATTCGACTCTGGGAAAGGGTTAGTGTATTGTGGGCGATGGGCTAGCAACCTGTCACTGCAATATCACGTTTAACTATCTGGTTACCCTGAAATTGCTTAACGTTAACGTTTTTTTCTCCATATGTAATTTACATATTTTTTTACCAAATGTATGTTCCGCACATGGTGTGTGGTTGAGATTAAACCTTTCCATTTCTTCCGTGGATGGCTTAACACATTCAGTACCAAGGACCCGGCTCCCGGGTTCTTCAAAACATTCGCGAGATACTGAGAACCCGGTAGCCGGGTTCATTTTGTACTAGCTATAGACTGCTCGGTTCCGCGCAGATGTTTTGATTTTAGGCTTGGTCGTGAATGTGTTAAGAGGCAACGAAAGAAAATTGTTGTAGCCTTTATCCCGTGTTGTGTCGGGATAGAATAACACCTTTCCTTTTTTTTCCTGGAAGAGGCGACTAAGGAAATAGGTTTAGGTATGCTATAGGCGACGGGCTAGCAACCTGTCACTATTATACTACCTCATCTGTTTTAAACCCTAAAATATTATGATAGGCGTGATTGTTATGTATGTATGTTGAAAATGTTTTTTTTTTAATAGGCTGTTATGTATTTTTTTAACCAAATGTTGGCACCCCATGTCATGTCAGATTTAGATTAATTAATTAACTCTTGAAAGTAGGTAGAGTAATTTGCTAATTTGCTATTATAAATAAATAAATTATAAGCTTGGTTGTGATGTTGTGACATAACTAAGGGCAACTAGTGAACCGTCAATTGTAGGGCCAACCCACTCAACCGGGACATTTCTTACGCAGCATTTTATCTGAGTCCTCATGCGTAACTAAATCTATCTTTTTTTATACCATCATAATAGCCTCGTTTTATTTCGATTTAGAGTGATTTAAAACTTTTGCAAATTCAACATTACTAAACAAAATACGGGGGATGTGGATGGGTGCATTGGGAGGGGAAGACCTAGACGGACGTTCCGTGACCAAATCGCGGACGTCTTAGAAACAGGTCAGGTCAAGAGTACCCGAAACCGACGAGCATGGATGAGGAGATTATTGAATGTGGATGAAGTAAAAGAGGTATGTCAGGATCGTAGCAAGTGGAACAAAGTAGACTGCCTACCCCTGTGGGAAAGAGGCGTGACGTTATGTATGTATGTATGCATGCAAATTAAGAAGCAAAATGGTTGCCAATGGAAGTTTCAGGTTCGTTTTTTATTTTTACAGTATGAAAGATTCTTCCAGCCTGGGTCCACTTGTGTGGCTACGTTCTACGCTCCCATTCAATTCAGTCCGTCTACAGTGCTTTGTTTCAAGGTAAGCAGTCATACAACAAAATCATCAACATACCTTACCAATGGACCAGCAAACTCGCCCCAGTTAAATCTAGTGGAAAAACATTTTTTTTTTTTACATTATTAAAACAACTAAGTACAAATTAACCTTTGTAACTTGTAACGCTCTTGAGATAAATTACCTGTTATTCTCTGACGTCTATACTATACTTCGTTTATTTTAAGATTTAACTTTTAATTGTCATATCCTCACATATTTTTAAGTAAATCTAAGGCATCACCGCAAATAATGATACCATTTATATTGAAAACGTTAAAACAAACAGTAAAACCTTTGGATTTCAGAGAAACGTAAAAACAAATTTTATCCGTTGAATTTCAAAACTCGAACTAAACAGAGTATAATTAGGCAACGACAGGTATGTGATATCTCACACGCGGCTTACCTTCGTCTTGCTGTAGTAAGCCGACTGATTATGGCGCAGCGCAGACGACAGTGTTTTGTGCGATCGAGTCTGTGGAGCAATAAATTCTCTGAATGGCGCGCTGACAGTTTCCAGGAATTACCATTCAGAGTTTCGTGGAAACTGTCAGCGCGCCATTCAAAGAATTTATTGCTACGCAGACTCGATCGCACAAAACTCTGTCGTCTGCGCTGCGCCTATAAATTCAAATGATGCGAAAGGTGTTAGTTATTTGATAAAGTAACAGCCTGTTGACTTAAAAATATGCAACGGATAAGGAAAGGTTTGTCAAGATTCTTCTATAGTTCGCAGGTAAAATGATATTTTCTTTGTAGGAAAAGAGGAACACAAAGTTGCAACTTGTAGCTTCGGGCGTACTCCTGTCTTGTAACCCTGACAGGTTAATAGTCAAGAGGATTGTACTCTCCGGTCATCCGTATAAGGTAAGATATTAGTTAAATTAATTAGTCATTCCCGATTCTACATGGTATACTGCCTCTAAGTTGTTAAAGGCCGGTCGCAGAGTATAGAGAAATTTGAGTGTTGACCCGCTGCTATCTATATCTGTCGCACGCGTGCAGTAATATTGCCCTCACGCTCGCACAGTACGTCGCACGTGCTCAAGTGCGAGCGTACAGAGAACAGTAGGAGTACTGAGAAATTCAAGCGTTGACCTACTGCTATCTATCTCAACGGTCAACGCTCGAATTTTGCTGTGCTCCTCGACGGGCCTATAGCAACCTGTCACTATTGTACCTCTTGACTTAAGACCTAAAAATATGCTAGTGGTTATGAAACGTGAAGTAGTTATGGTTTTGTCTATGTAGCGTTTTGTATGCTCTGTCTACCCCTTTTGGGAACACAGGATTGATTTATGTTTATGCCCCTGCTTTAGATGACCAATGACTGAAAAAAAAGGTGCTAAGATTATTAATGAAGATTATTTTTAAATCGCTCTACTGTGTTATCCTCAGGTGAATAAGCGGTCAGCTGTGATCCGTTTCATGTTCTTCAACCGAGAAGACGTGATCTACTTCAAGCCGTGCAAGCTGCGTACTAAATATGGACGGACAGGACACATCAAGGAACCATTAGGTGTGTGAGAATCATTACAAAGTCGCTTAGATGTCGAGACCCTATGTATGCTTAGATCTTTAAAACTACTACTAGGTTTTTTTATTACATAGAGTGATTTGAGAGGAAGGTTTTAACATCTATCATACATGGATAATATAGTAGAGTAATACTTGCCCGTGTAGTGCCGGGTTAGAATAGCACCTCCCCCTTTCTTCCTGTGGGTGTCGTAAGAGTCGACTCTGGGAAAGGGTTAGTGTATTGTGGGCGATGGGCTAGCAACCTCTGTCACTGCAATATCACGTTTAACCATCTGGTTACCCTGAATTTGCTAAACGTGGCACTGAATTGTTGAATTCATGTGCTCTGCCTACCCCTCATGGGAATACAGGCATGAGAATATGTATGTATGTAATACTGGTAATTTTCTGTTGATAATGTGATGTGATTCTGTAGCATTTAAATATCTACATTTCACCCATGCAAAGCCAGCGCGGGACGCTAGTATTCAATAAAATAGACTTTAGCGATGGCTCGATAGATATTCATATTTAGTACGGTGCGGTATTCCGCTGAAAAAAAGCCTAAAAATCCTTTGTTTAGTTTGGTATCCCATCCTGCTTCATCATGCTTCTTTCGCCTTCTTTGCGTATTAAAAATTTGTTTACTTGATTTTTTTTTATTTACTATGTTGCCACATCGTAATAATTTTATTTACATTCTAGGAACCCACGGACACATGAAGTGCACATTTGACGGCCAGCTGAAGTCCCAAGATACGGTTCTTCTTAACTTATACAAACGGATGTTCCCCAAATGGACCTACGAAGATTGCATAGTCACCGACAAAGACAGTAACGATGCTATGGAGTAAAATGTAATAAATGTCTAATAGTTAATTTCTTTGTTTTTATTTTTATAACCTACTTTCCTTGAAGTATTTATTCATATTAGAAATTAGCCGCGAAAATATAAGGAAACTAAGGAAAGTTAAGTTAAGGAATCCTGTGAATCTTTGACAGCGGCACTGAGAGAAAGTCATGAAAAGGCATATAAGCGTTGGTGGCAGTGAATGCGTTAAACCATGAGCTGTCGATTACAATTACAACCACAAACGCCGCCTCGAGAAACTAGACTCAGCTACAAATGAAGATAAAACGCGCGACAGCCATTTGTTTAGTTCCAACAGCCGTGTAGTGGCCGGTGCGTTACAAAAAGTGAGCTGCCACTTTTGTAGCGTGTGGCGGCGAGTCCATATACATACATACATACATATTCTCACGCCTGTATTCCCATGAAGGGTAGGCAGAGCACATGAATTCAAAATCCAGTGCCACGTCTAGCAAATGCAGGGTAACCAGATGGTTAAACGTGATATTCCAGTGACAGGTTGCTAGCCCATCGCCCGCAATACACTAACCCTTTCCCAGACTCGACTCTTACGACACCCACGGGAAGAAAGGGGAGGTGCTATTCTAATCCGGCACCACACGGGTCCATATAAAGTCTATGAAAATTACAGGAAATATACATGTGGCGGCGTTTTGTGATTGTGGCCGGTGACCCGTTGCACCTTCCTCGGTTTTTCGTCTTTACGTTTACAAATGACAAAATTCAAAATGTTGAAATGAAACCATTCGATTCATATGTCTAATACTTTTAATCTCAAATTATTGAGAAAGTTAACCTATCGTAGTCTTAAAACTTAGCTGTAATCCCAGTCGTCAAGGTGCCGCTGTTGCTTGTCCCTGTTGTACAAAAGTCCGTGCTCCAGCCTCGCTGCCAACTCCTCATGGATGGCCCTGAACAGTTTCAGAGCCCTTTCCTGGAGATCTACACTAGCTCTGCCAAGACTATCCACAAAGTTCCCTACCAACCGTTCTCTCGCATCCTCAGTCAGCCGCTCATAATGCCGAGTCGCTTCGTCAAGGTTAGGTGACGCATCTTGCACTATATCTATCAGTTCACCCCTTTTCAAGTCTACGTACGGCACTGGACCATTGTAAGTGTTGGGGTAATAAGAAGGGGAGCCGTCAGTTTTCTCCAAATTGAACAAACCGTCGTTGTTATAGGTGAAACTCCTGAAGGGACAGTTGATCGGAATGTTTTGGGAGTTTGCCCCTAACCTGTATAATTGCGCGTCACGATATGATAATCTTCGAGCCTCGAACAGCTTGTCAGGAGCGCCTAGAATCCCTGGAACCAGATGGTTCGGACATAGCGCGATTTGTTCGACTTCAGCGAAGTAGCTGGCTGGGTTCTTGTTCAAGACCAACTGGCCCACAGGTCTTAAGGGATACCTGTCCGCAGGCAGTTCCCTGGTAGGATCGAATACGTCGAAACCTGCCGTTTTCACGTCTTCTAAAGTCAAAACTTGTACTTTTACTGACCAGCTCGGGTAGTCCCCGCTAGCTATGGCGTTGTAAAGGTCTCTTTTAAAGTAGTCTGGGTCAACGCCGCCGATTCTCGTGGCTTCGGCAGCGCTTAGATACTTGAAGCCTTGGTTGGTCTCTAGATGGAACCGCACGAAGCTGTATTCTCCGTGCTCGTTGACGAGTTGGTACGTGTGTATACTGAAGCCCGGCATGTGCCTGTAAATATTGCCAGGCGCGTGAATACATATTAAAATAAATAAAAAATGTACCTATTTGAGGCAACTCGTTTTTTTTTTTTAATCTATACTAATATAATAAAGCTGAAGAGTTTGTTTGTTTGTTTGAACGCGCTAATCTCAGGAACTACTGGTGCGAATTAAAAAAATCTTTTTGTGTTAGATAGACCATTTATCGAGGAAGGCTTTAGGCCAGGGGTTCCCAATCTTTTTCAGCCCGCGGCGCACTCACAAGTTTAGGATTCTGTCACGGCGCCCTACCCTATGTAAAAATGAAAATATGTATGTGTAAAAATTTGAAAATGGTTTCGGATGACTCACCGCGGCGCCCCTCAACACCTTCTGCGGCACCCCAGGGCGCCGCGGCTCACAGTTTGGGAACCCCTGCTTTAGGCTATATAACATCACGCTGCGACCAATAGAACCGAAGAAACAGTGAAAAATGTGGAAAAAACGGGGGAAATTTTTACTATTCCACGCGGACGGAGTCGCAAGAACAGCTAGTAGGGTATTATTTATAACCAAAAGATAAAAATCTCAAAAAGACAGATAATTTTATTTGGGCTTTATACCTGCCAGGCGAGCTCACAAATTGTAGAGGTGCTTAATTTAATTTAAGAGCTTAGATTAAAAAATTGTCCCTAAAATGATTTAATCATAGTAGCTAGGTATACGTTATTGTGTCGATACGTATTTAAAATATAGTGTAATCACTTATCAATTCATAGCTAGTCGCTACGACTTGAGCAAAACTCGTCACTTCTAAGGACGAAATCGCTAAATTGGTAACAAAAACTCGGTTTCCCAGTAGCAAGGAGACCGGCACGCCACGTCTTTAGTGATCAGTTTAGTAACTAATTGGTGACTGGTTATACCTACTGTGCGAACTTCAATGTGGACGTGTATGGACGGTGACGCCTAACAACTATTTAGATACCTACTAATCTCAGTTCGTAATAAGTTCTTTTTTAGTAGTAAAAAAGTATCATACCTGTACCCATCAGGGATCCCTTCGTCTCCAAATTTGTACATTAAGAAAGGAAATATTTCGGGGCGCAGTGTGAAGTAGTCCCACTGCATATTGTAGTCAGTAAGAAAGGTAGCAGGGTTCCTCCCCTGAGCGTTCGCAAAGGTAGGAAAGAAGAGAGGGTCCTTGTAGGAAAACACAGGGAAGCTCAGGCCGACCAGGTCGAAGTTCCCGTCTTCGGTGTAAAACTTGACGGCGAAGCCTCTCCCGTCTCTGGCTGTGTCCATCCCGCCAATGTTGGGGGTGGTCGTGGAAAATCTGAGGGCGACGGGCGTCTTCTTGTTGATCTGGTTCAGGAATTTTGCTTTGCAGATGTCTGTTATGTCGTGGGTCACCTGAAATTAAGGAGTTGCGTTTGTAGAAGGGGATTGTTGAATTAACATTGACATCGGAGAAGGTCCTACTAAGACGTAATTATACGTCCGTAAAGCACACGTCAAGCGCCATGCTCTCTGCTCCGTGCACTCCTCTTGACCCTGGAGGGGTGCAGGAATAACCAAACCTGTAGGTACCTACCTATCTTCAGGGGCGCAGTTTGAAAGTTCGCACTGGGCGCATAAAAGGCTAATTACAGGTACAAATATAAAGTTACTAAGTACTATTTCATTTTGTAAAAAAATTAAATCAAATGACTTTCTGCCAAGTTAAATGCGGTAAATTCTTCTTGGCAATGATGGTCTTTCCGAAGAGCTGGTAGACTCTAAAATGGCGTGTAAAAGTGCTCTTAGGAGCCTATTTGCTTGAATAAAGTTTTGAATTTTGAATATTGAGTGTTTCAGACGGATCCTACATTGCTACCAATCACAAAAGAGTAGATTTACCTACCTGGAAGTACCCTGAAGCCCCGCCGCCGTTGGCGTGGACCACCCGCTCCGGGATGCGCTGCCGGTTCAGGTGCGTGATGGTCTCCATCAGGAACTCGTTGAAGATCACCCGCCGGTTGAGGGAAATGTTTGCGTCGCGCAGCTCGACGGGCGCTCCGTTGGCTGTCGTTAGGATTCCGATGGGGCTCTGGAAAAATTAAGCGCGAATTGAGGCTATTTTGCTTCTCAATTATGAAAAAAAAAAGTTTTCCTTCTCAGAATCTTGATAGCACAATCGATATGGATAGTTAAAAAAGTTGTCACAAACATTTTTTTTTTCATACTTACCTACACTTAATATGGTGGTCCAGGAATGGAATCATAAAATAAACAAAAAAAAAGTTGTCAACTTTTTATAAATAGGGTGATTTAGCCAGTTATCGGCCACTTAAGTGAAATTTTGAGTTCAGATGCATTTTTTTTAATGATCTTTTCGAAAAAAAAAATATCTGCTGTAATTTATGTAAACTAATAATATATTGCCGTTTTTGATTTTGTACCTTTTTTGGCCATCAAAAGCATGGTTTATTTTTTATTAGTAAAAATATCAGAAAACTGCGATTTAGCCAGCTATCGGCCGCCTGTTCTAGATAACGGCCGCTTATTTAACCAGCTATCGGCCACTAGTTTGCGTTCCTAAAATGAGTCTTATTTCATAAACGATAAGATTCATTTTAAAATGAACAAATCAATCGTAATCATTAATATATTCTTCTTGATTTATAACACTTGCCAAATTTTCTTTTAATTTAAAGCTTCATCTTCACCTATAATTTGAATTTCGATTTTTCAACTGTTTTTTTTATTTTTTATTTTTCTTTTTGATATTTTCGGATATTTCACTGTGTGGCCGATAGCTAAAAATATTTGTACCTATTTTCGGCCATTCTTTTGAACTATTCCTTTTAAAATCTGTTTACGTAAAACGAACAAAAATGGTTATTTTACACTTGCATCCAAACGTAGACAAAATTTGATTTAAAGAATATTTTGATAAGATAAATTTATTTAGCTTTTTTATTGACGGCCGAAAACTCAGCCAAATGTTGCAGTTTACCGGTCACTCTAATTTAGCTGGGCCGATAAGTGGTTAAATAAAATTTAGCTATCGGCCGTCAAATTCGAAACAATGGAAAGACAATTTTAACGATGTTTTTGTTAAGAAGCATGCGGCCGACATCTAAATACAATACTGAGCTTTTATCAAAATAAGCATTTAACGGCACTTTTACATGATAGGTTCTCATTTAGTAGTGAAAATAATTAATCCAAAATAAGGACCCATGCGTGACTTATCGGCCGGGGGGCCGATGGCTAAGTTACACGACTAATTGGAATCGAGTAATCCGACCACCACATTTTAAACGATTTTACTGATTATTTTACAGATTTTACTCAGAATAGTATTACTTCAACTAATAAACTACGCGCACAAGTAATAACAATGTGTCAAAAACCAAGGAAACAACAATTTATCCTACCTTCAATAAAATGTCACCCACTATTTTTTTGCTAATTTTGACACTCGTTTACATCGGTTAATCTTGGTTCACGCGCTGACGAGACATTATAAGCGATATTAACTTAATAATTTTAGGAGGCGTAGGTGATAAAACACTTTATTCGAGAAAAGTATTTTTTTGAAACGGTAAGGTAAAGTTTTCTTATTATTGCATTATAACGGTGAAATGGCCGATAGCCGGGGGGGGCGGTAAACTGGCTAAATCACCCTATGCTATTTACGACTAAAACAATGGAAGATCCAGATTAATGGATATAGAAATAGGTAGGTATGCCAAAAGTGGTTACGAAACGTGAAGTTGGTAGGTTTTGATTACAAAACGTTTCGTGTGCTTGCATACCCCATTTGGGAATACAGGCGTGATGTATAAATAAATAAATATAACTGGACAATATCTACACCAATCACCTAGTCCTAAAGTAGGCAATTTAATGCCTGTGTTATGAGTACTAGACAACGGATAAACTTACATCCAGAACTCGAAAGCAAACATTCGTATTCATCATAAAAACATCTGCCCCGACCGGGGATCGAACCCGGGACCTTAAGCTTCACAGTCAGGTTCTCTAACCGCTGGGCTATCCGGCCGTCAAATATGTATGTATCGAACGGATGAAAGAGGTTTAGCGCCCCAGCGCTACATTCGTCGAATATCCGAACTAAACGATCCTACATCGCGTTAACGAAGTTTCGATGATCGCTTGCATAAATAAAACTTCCAACTTTTTCTCAGGACTTTGGTACCAAGGCATAACTTCTGCCTGGAGAAAGATCTGTCTATTTATTTACTAACTTAATAGCGACAAATTGCTAGCCTGTCACTGAGATCATCCCTCTAGAAGCAAGAGTCTAGATGAGATCACAGGAAGAAACTATGGTCCACTCAGGATTACATCAGACTTTAACGGTCAAATGCTCACACATTTTTAAGTAGGTTATACGCGAAGCGTCACCGCAAAATTAAATGGTGAAACCATTTTGTTTTGAGAACAGTATAACAAACACAGGGGCGTAGCTACCAAGGGGCTAGGCGGGGCAATGCCCCGGGGCCCTCAAGCTCAGGGGGCCCCCGAACCGTTTCTATCGAATTCTAGGGGGGGGGGGGTGCCACCCATGCTAACTGCGCTACAATCAATGATCAGTTTACAATAGGTGTGGGGCCCCATTTTTTTATTTGCCCCAGGGCCCTTGGCTACCTAGCTACGCCACTGAACAAACAGTGATAAGTGTTATTGCAATAATGATTTCCAGTTTTACGTTTGCATCTTTGAGATTTTTTTTAATTTTGTCCGTTACAAGTCTAATGTTATCCTGATTACATAGACCATAGTTTCTGAAAATGTCAGTTAATATCGGGTGAACTTACCCCAGTCTTTTCAGCAAACTTGACCGTCTGCTGAGAGGCGAGGTCCTCGTAGTACTTCTCGCCCGCCACCACCAGCACCAGAACCAAGAGAAGAAACATCTGGTCCATCTTTTAGTCGACTGGTAACACCATGCCAATTGTCCTGGAAATGGTAATTTTATATGTACACTATTATACAGGGTTACTGGTAACTCGACGTATTCTTGGTAGGACTTGATAGAGGAGCAAAAATGAAAATATTTTTAAGCCCTCATATGTATGGCCGAAAATTAACGGTTCTTGAGTTATTGATTTTTTAAGATTTTTTTTAAATTTCCCAAAATTTTACATTATTTTTTTTTGAAATTTGTGCGTCTGTTGCGGTATTATTTTTTATTTCTGAATTATTAAATTATTGTCAAATTAAAACAAGTACAAAAACCCTAACAAAACAAATAAAGTCTTCGAAATCAGCGAAAACATTTTTTTATGTTTTATTAAATCTGTGGTTGTTGTTACTAACCTATTGCTCTAAAGATTATTATGGATTATGATACCTTTTCAGAAAGCTGATGAAACACGAAACACTAGACTCTAGTCGAAAAAAATAATATGGCATCTAGTACAAATTATTAGAAAAACATCTACGTTTCATCAGCTTTCTGAAAAGGTATCATAATCCATAATAATCTTTAAGAACTTTTCACAAAACTGCCTTAAATTAACGATTTCGTTTGCGAGTCATCACAAAATAGTATGGAAACTGAGTCAGCTTGCACAACTGCCGCGGTCAACACATCTCCATACAATTCCGCAACAGACGCACAAATTAAAAAAAAAAAAATAATGTAAAATTTTGGGAAACTCAAAAAAAAACTTAAAAAATCAATAACTCAAGAACCGTTAATTTTCGGCCATACATAGGTTCATACCTATGAGGGCTTAAAAATATTGCATATTAGCTTTTCTATCAAGTCCTACCAAGAATACGTCGAGTTACCTGTAAAGTAACCCTGTATATTTAAGGTTAGGTTTGCCGTGTGGTGTCGGGTTTAGAATAACACCTCTCCATTCCTTCCGTGTCGTAAGAGGCGACTAAGGAAATAGGTTAAGGTAGATATGTATTTTAGGCATGGAGGACAGTCCCAATAGCGAAACAATGTTGGCCACCCAGGCGCGCAAAAGGTTAGTGGTTTGGCACTTACGAACTGTCACAGAAACTGTACAAAGTCAATAACCGTAGAGAAAAAGGCACTAGCGTTACGCGCGATCTTGGGCCAGCCGATAAGAGCTCAGCGCTCGCCTCGATGGTTTGGCGGAATCGTCTCCGAACAACCAAAATGACATTAAGTATTAATTTATTGGGTCTGTCCTCTATGATTATGGTTTTTAGGCTAGCAACCTGTCACTATTAAATATGCCAACTCAAAACCTAAAAAAATATGGTAAAAGTGGCCACGGAACGTGATTTAGCCATGGTTTTGTCAATGTAGCGTTTCGCGTGCTCTGCCTACCCGATTTGGGAATACAGGCGTGATGTACCTATGTATGTATTAACTACTGTTCTTAGGGTGCTTACATAAAGAAATTAGCTTTCTTGCGGGTCCGTATCAACCGCTGCAATTTATACTAGAAGTGGCTACGAGGCGTGAAATAGTCATGGTTTTGTCTGTCATGTTTGGTGTGCTCTGCCTACCCCATTTGGGAGCAGACGTGATATTATCTACTGTGGATCTCGAGCGCATCACAAATTTCGTCATCCATGTTTGGCTCTAGTAAGCAGCTAACATTGATTATGCGATTATTTAGTTAGCCAACTACTTACTTATCGTAATAATAAATTTAGAATTAACCGATTACATTATCTTTCTTCCGTGTAACCAATTTGCTCATACAGGTAATAAATATTTAATTATGTAGGTACTATAGGTTACATATTGCGTAAGAATACAGAGTGGGAAGATGTTTTAGGCACTGCAGGAGAGCTACTTTAAATCCTTTAGTTAGCTCATTTTACTGAAAAGAAACATTCTTTTGAACATTAAATTAAGTACCGTCAGACTGGGGCATGTTGAATAATTTAAGGAGTCGCGCGAAGAGAGCGGTGGCCCGCAGCCGCCGTGGCTCCTAGATGAAGGGCTACGAATTAGCCCGAACCATTTCGAGCTAAACTCGATTTAATAAACATGAGTTATCCGTAAATTATTCAACATGAATCATTATTTTATTTTTAAAAGGAAACATACTGCTATAAAATATTTTTAGTAGGTAAGCCGTGTGGTCGACCCCTTTACTTAACATCATTTTCGGACACCTTTGTATAGCGCAATCGGTGGCATGGCTTTTAAGGCATATTATTTATAAAAACAGATATAGTCCAGATGCATTACAGTGCATACTTATTAACTTGTTATTTCCGCGTCTGCCGGCTGGTAGTGACCCAAGTGTGATTAAATCCGCATATTTGGCTTTGAACATAAATACATACAACCTTCTCATTATGCTTTCGAAAGGTTTTGTTTACGTGATTTATTTTGATCACTGCCTTACACCATACGTACGGAAAACCACCGCATGGCTGATTATACCTAATTAAGTACTCGTACTTGTATATCATAATAATTATATCATATCATAATGTCATTTCAATTTAATGAGAATGTTAACTAAACAGCTCCGAGGGTGACAGTATTTCGACCATAGACAAATTACATACATTTATGTACATACATCACGCCTGCATTCCCAAACGGGGTAGGCAGAGCACACAAACTACATAGACAAAACCATGGCTCCTACTTCACGTGACGAGACCACTTCTAACATTTTTTAACCGACTTCAAAAAAAGGAGGTATTCAATTCGGCTGTATTTTTTTTTTATCATTTTTTATGTATGTTACCTCAGAACTTCTGAACGGGTGGACCGATTTCGATGGTTCTTTTTGTGTTCGATAGAAAATGGCTTCCCATTGGTCCCATTTTAATTTCATCACGAACTAACTAGTAGTTTTTGAATTATCCTTAAAATAAAAAAAAAACAA
>BHDV01047329.1:267981-311891 GCA_005406045.1 Adoxophyes honmai
GATCTATCAAGCAAACTATATTTTTGTTTTCCCTCGGGAACATCAATTTTTTCCGGGATGAAAATTACCCTATTATTTAATCCGGGATGAAAATTACCCTATTATTTTACCCTATTATTCTATCTTTATGTCTGCAAAATTTCAAAGCAATCTGTTCAGTAGTTACAGCGTGAAAGCGGAACAAACAAACAAACAAACTCACTTTCTGACTTATAATATTAGTAAGGATTTGAAGTCGGTTAAAAATAGGTATAAGGTAACGGCGGTTTAAGTTGACAAGCACCAATGATGGACACTTCATTCATAACTTAAGGACCAAAGAGTTGTGAATTGATTGTTGTAAAACAAATGAATATTCCTTAGTGGGTAGTAAATAACAGTCATTGTCCATTACTGGTTCTTTGTCCATTACCGGTGACTTTACCTTATACCTTAACCTACTTCCTTTGTCGCCTCCTACGACATCCACGGATGAAATGGCGAAGTGTTGTTCTAAACCCGACACCACACGGGAATTAATAATTTAGCTATTTATATTTTTTTAATGTTAAATTAAAACCTAGTTAGAAACCAATTGCAATTAAAACAATTAATCCGTTCAACAAGTAATTAAATTAACTGATTTGATATATTGAGGTTTCAACACATCTGCTTTACATGCACACACTTTATTGTTTCCGTTCTTAATTCCAATAAAACACGCGACCAATTTTATTAGTTTACCTATATTTTTAAATTTCATCAGACACTTTACCTTTTCCACTTTTGTTTTATTGTAGACTTATATTGTTTTATTATATTTATTGTAGATATTGTCAAAAAACTGCTTTCGCGCCATTTTTCCAACATGGCGGCGTGAGCGGCAAAAATACGAGTTGGCAAAGTTGAAATTCGGAAAGAGCACATACTTAAAAATCCATAAAATTACCAATTTTCAAAACTCCCGGAAAACTTTCCAGGCAGAACTAGATATCTACCAAATGATTGGACTTTTATACTGACTTGAAATGACAGCTAAGTGACTAGTGTAAATATCTGTCTTTCCAAGTTTCCACTAATTATGTCTTAATGTGACATTTTTTTTAATAATTAAATAAAAACATATTGAGATTTGTTTTGATAATCTTTATACAACGATCTAAGAATGCGTAAAGCGGAACTGTTTAAGCAATTTTTCTTTTTGTTCCACACATCCACTATTCTATTCCTTTTATTTTAAAGTTTTATTCAAAACTAGTTTTTGCCCACGACTTCGCTCGCGTTAAGAAGTATTATTATTAATTAGGTATAGTTTTTGCGGCTTTTAGTATTTACCTTTTGTAGCTTTTACGTTTTTTCAAGATTTTACGTCACAGTAGCTTTTTGCATGCAGAGTCTCAGCCCGATCGGCTTAAAATTGGCTAAGTTTCATACAAATGTTCATCTCCTATTTTATACCAAAAATTAAGTAAGTACTTAGTTAAAATCCTTTCTTAGCGGATGTCTATGTCATAATATCTACCTGCTCTGCGTGCCAAATTTCAGCCCGATCCATCCAGTGGCTAGTGGGCTAAGTGGGCTGTGCGTTGATAGGCAGCAATGTCAGCCAGTCAGTCAACAATATGTAAGAAACTATCGCTTTAACGACTTTAGTGCTGGTATAATATTAAGTATCTATTTTTCTTGCAAAATAGCGTGAGATGTATTCTTTAATTCAAACAATACATTTTTTTTTTAATCTTGATTGTAAAGTTTTATTAAGATTTTTGTTAGTCACAAACAGTTCGCATAACAATTTTTAGCTTCTTTGTTTTGTTAGCCCCATTTAGCCGTGATAGACGGACAAACAAACAATCACACTTTTCCTTTTCATTAAAAGTATTTAGCTAGTAGAGATTGCAATCAAAGGCATTTGTAAATGATTACATTATATAATTGTCGTTCCCAAAATTGCTGCCTCTCTCGACTACTTAAAGGTTGGCTGGCAGAGATTCCTTTTGAGACAAGTCTGCCTTTGTACTTTGTAATTTTTACTTGCGAATTATGTGTATTTTTTATCTTTTCGTACAATAAAGAGTTCTTTATTTAGGTACTTAATGGTTTGAATTTGAAATGAATATTCAATGATTTATTTAATATTCGTATTATATTGCGTCAATTCAATTGTATGTTAGCATAGAAAAAAAAACTAGCGCGGTCATTGACTTTGAATTACATATTTGCATTTATTATTCTTTCACCTTCGTAATCAGTAATATTTATTAGGCAATCAAGTATACATAACTACATACCTAAGTATTACTTAATATACATAAGGACCCTGTTAGGGTATAGCCACAAAAATATACGTGTCGAATACCTACTCAAATAATACCTAAGTATCATATTGTAATTTTTGGGTCCCGTACTTAAAGACCCTAGTACGAAGTAGTACGTAGTACGAAGAACGGGACCAAATTACTGAGACTTCGCTGTCCGTCGGTCCGTCACCAGGCTGTATCTTACTAACCGTACTAGCTAGACTATTTTCACAGATTATGTATTTCTATTGCAAACAAACAAGTACTATAAATGAAATTAAATAATGATTTACGACAGGGTCTCAGCATACTTAGGTATACAGGGTGGAAAGTTTCAATGGGCCCTGGAGGGAAACTACTCTAAATCCTTTAGTTAGCTAATTTTACTGAAAGGAAACATTCCTTTATTTTTAAAACGAAACAAAACTGCATTAAAAGATTTTTAAAATTTTGCTTGTCTCAACCGGGAATCGAACCAACTAAAAATAAAAAAATAAAAATTGCTGGTTTATTATGCAAATCGGTAGGACTATTGTTTAGGATAAAATTTGTCTAACAAACATTTGGTCTTACACTTAGATAAGTACGAGATATCCATGAAATTGAATATTTATTACATGTTTTTTTACCAATGCCTAGTACTGCAGCGCTATTGTAAAACGCACAAAAATCTAAATCATGTTTAATTCGACAGTTTTAGTGTCAGTTCGCTTTGAAATGTATCAATTTTGAAGCGATTTTTGAAATCAACTGTCAAATTTAAATACGATTTAGATTTTTGGTGCGTTAGACAATAGCGCTGCAGTACTAGGCATTGTTAAAAAAACATGTAATAAATATTCAATTTCATGGATATCTCGTACTTATCTAAGTGTAAGACCAAGTCTTTCTTAGACAAATTTAATCCTAAACATTAATCCTACCGATTTGTATAATAAACCAGCAATTTTTTTTTTAATTTTTAGTTGGTTTGAGACAAGCAAAATTTTAAAAATCTTTTAATGTAGTTTTGTTTCTTTCTAAAAATGAAGGAATGTTTCCTTTCAGCAAATTGAGCTAACTAAAAGATTTAGAGTAGTTCCCCTCCAGGGCCCATTGAAACTTTCCACCCTGTATATACAACAAGTATCACTTCAGTGTTTTTTTTTCATTGTTATCCAAATAAACTGAATGACATATTATTATAAAACTCAAGCCATTTTTCTAATATATGCGTGATAGGAAATCAAATATCTTCAAAACTTACCTAACCCGCCAGTATAGTCGCGCGCATGGGTCGAAAAGACCCAGACGTGTCGAATTTGATCCGTAAATTCCTTATATATTGTTAGACTAGCTTTTGCCCGCGGCTCCGCTCGCGTTAAATTCGGGGTATCACAGAAGAGATAGCACACATACCAATTTATAGCTTTCTACATTGAAAACTTCCACCCCTCACTTTAGGGAAATGGGGGTTTTGAAGAAACAAAAAGTAGCCTATTCCATGCCCTAAACTATCTCTACCTAAAAAATCACGTCAATCCATCGCTCCGTGTAGCCGTGAAAGACGGACAAACAAACAAACAAACAAACACACTTTCACATTTATATATTGATACGAATTTACTTTGCCGCGCTATATATACCTTCAAGTGACTATATAGTAAACTCGTACCTCCCGCCTCGGCCATTTGGCCTGCGGCGTTTGAATAGGACATACGTTTCAAGTTTCTATGGGTCGTTTAGACCCCTACGCGACGGTTCAAGTAAGTTTTTTGTACCAGTGAAAAATACAACATACACAGACATACACCCACACCTATGTTCACAAAAGGGGTAGGCAGACACGAAACGTGACATAGACAAGACCCTGATTATAACTATTTCACGCTTCGCAGCCACTTCTAGCTTAATGTTAGATGTGAACAGACAGAAACATGTAGAAGAGGTAATAAATATAATTGTGACAAGTAAAAAATATAAATAATGATTATTATTGTTTGCAGAATGTCTCATTCATAGAGGACATACCAACTAGAGAAACAATGATGGCCACCCAGTTCCGCAAACCGTCAGTTTATTTCAACTTACAAACTGTCACAGAAACTGTAAAGAGCCAATAACCATAGAAGAAAAAGCCACTGCGTTACGCGCGATCTTGGGCCAGCCAATAAGAGCACAGCGAACGCCGCCATGCTTTGGCGGAATCGTCGTCGAACAAATTCAATGACATTAGTACTCTATAATAGGTTCTGTCCTCTATGGTCTCGTCATATGATATTAGATGACGCGAATATTGAAAAAAATATTATATAAAGATGAAATCGAAGGGAAAGCACCTATTATGTTCGGAAATAGAAAACTATTTTCTAAATAATTAAATCATCTATATGTATAATATCTGGATCGACCTACGCGACTGTCGATGTCTCAAAATGAAGCGCGAGTACTGGAGGGTGAAATATTGGCTGTTGAATTTTTATGGGTCCACTGAAATGATAAAAGGGACCATCGAAATGATACAGATAAGAACAACCGCGCGGAATAATTAGGGTTCCTTACTTTGATATTACTCTTATGTGCCTTTGAAAAAATATAACATAAATATATATTTTAAATTGGTTACAAGACGCGAGAGTATTTTAAATGCGAGTATTAGTAAATAGTATATTTTTATAATAAATAAAATGGTCAAGTAAATAGATAAAGTTCATGTATAGGTACCTACAGGGTGGCTAGAAATTGGCCGTATATTTGAACAAGTGGTCGGTTTACACACGACTGAAAACCCCTGAAAAAAATTATAAAAAAATTAAACATCAAAATTCTCTAAATCAACTTTTACATTGTTCAAACATTATAAGACAGATTATTTAAAATAATACTAGTTTTAATTTACTAACATAGGTTAGGTATGTAGCATCTGTGTTTCTCATATTAACATACGCAAAATAATATGAAACGTGACATAGACAAAACCATGATATATCACGCTTTGCGGCCACGTCTAGCATTAGTTTTATGTTTAGAGATAAAAGAGGTAGAATAGTGACAGGTTGCTAGCCTGTCGCATAAGCATACCTAAACCCGTTTCCTTAGTCGATAGTCGCCTCTTACGACATCGCGGAAGAAATGGAGAGATGTTATCTATTCTATCCCGATACCACACGGAGACTAATCTCGAGTTATGATGATATACGTATAGGGAGGGGACATCAATACTATTACGACAAAGTCGTGCTGTCTTTGTGTACGCCTTGTGTTTTGTCTATGTCACATTTCGTGTGCTCTGTCTACCCCATTTGGGAACACATGCTTGATTGTATGTATGTATGTCGAGGTTAGTTAACTAACACGAAACTAACTTTGTAATCGGAAAAGTTTTTTCTTTTAAGTATGCTATTAAAAATTTACGATTTCCGGATATTTTCTTACATTGTTGCCAATTTTCATTATTCTAAGTCTACCGAAAGTAGGGGGAGTGGGGGCAGCTTGATACGGTTGTTTTGCTTCGCCGATAAAAAGAATTGACGAAATTAGTATCAACCCAAAAAAACGTATCCGTACTTGTCGTCTGCGACGCACCGACCGAGCGTCGGCGATATTCCGGCAGCTGATTGAGCCCGTTGGTGGTGTCTATTATGTGTGTGTGAATGAACAGTGTACGGTCGTTCGTTTAGTTTCTATGCCAGCCGTATCAATGTACCCACATTCCCCCTACACCTTACATAATATACTGTATTCTCAAATAGATTAGGCAGAGCACACGGACCACACGGGCACACTTCTAAACTTATTTTTGTAGGTTTTGAAGTAGCTTGGTATCATAGTGACAGGTTGCTAGCCTGTCGCCTAAGGTATACGGTATACCTTAACCTATGTCCTTAGTCGTCTCTTACGATTACGATATCCACGGAAGAAATGGAAAGGTGTTATTCTAAACTCGACACCACACGGAAAACCTATCAAAAGGATTCCTTCTATTTTGTAAGTAGATAGTTACAGTTTTCCCAAGAAAATAACTCCGATCGGCTGTTACCGTCTGCGCCGAGAGGGACAGAACGATATCCGAGAGTAGCCGAACATTTTAAGAGTCAGGACTCCCATCCTAGCTAATGGAATCAGTTTGCGTGGCTGATCATTACCAACATGACGAACCAAACGGGCGGCTGTCATGTTGACGTGACATCTATCAATCAATAACCAAAAACAACGCAAGAGTTTAGCGCGCGAAAGTCTCTTTTATCATTATTATTATTTTGGTAATACTGTAAGCTAAGTAAAACCGTTTAATATGTAATAAACTGTACTGACGTTTTGTTTTAGTATGATGGTAATGATCTGCCACGCAAAGTCCATAGAAAAGGTTTTTTGTTCCTAGTTACGCCAGCCTGGACATATGTCACGAGTCATCTGTCTGTGACATCATCAATAACCAATCAAAACTCGAGTGTTAAAAATCTTTTTTATCATTGGTAGACATTGATTTATTATACCCATCTATGTTGGTATATTACATCTATGTTGGTAGATCGAAGTTTCCCGCGTCACAAAACTCGTCAACTGCGCAGGTATGTCCAGAGGAATTCTTAGTTCGGTAATACTGTAAGCACGTGCCTACCTAAACTAAACTTATCTCCACTGCTTATTCGCCCAAGTTTTTATACTTTTATCACCACACGAATTACCATAATGAAGAATTCATGCAAATGATCGCCTAATTAAGCATTATAGTCTCATTAAATTCGCATCGAAGTTAAAAACAACAAACCAAATGAAACAGGTTTTGAAAAGAAAAAACGACCTGTTGATTCGCGCTTGCTCACCCTGGGTCCGTATAAAGTTGCTTTCGATAAAATTATCGGAGTACAGTGCTCGGCATTCAATTTGGCCAAAATTTACAGGTGCGTGTTTTTTAGGTCTTTTTGGTGGTAGCGGGAAACAGGGGGCGATCCGACCATCGTGCATCGGTTCGTTGTTTGACGTTTGCGAGAGCGCAACGCGTTTGGTGGCCACTTCTATCATATTTTTTTAGGTTTTTGTTAATACTTACTGGTTGCTAGCCTATTTCCTTAATACCCGACACTACACGGAAACAAGTATGACTTTCAAAAATCACTCATCATTACCGCTAGCAAAACGGGAAAAGCACACCAAAGGGTTTCGCGTTTTCCGTTCAACATACGGAACCTTAACGATAAAAAAGCGCTATAACTTGAACTGTATGCTGATCAGTTTATTCACCCGAGTTTAGCTGATATTAATAGGATGTACCTAAGTTTATTATCTACGATGTTTTCATGCGGAGGTTTGTGTGCACCTCACACAGAATGCAATGCTCGGAATTTAACTTGGCAAAATTTACTTATAGTAAAAAAATCTTGCCAAATTTGATGTCGAGGATTACTGTAAGTTTTAATAAGCTTGGAGGGGAGCTTTAAGACGGCTATGAAAGGTAGGAAGGCCGTACGGGATCGGTCGTGATTCTAAACTTTGTAGGTAAAAAGCTACCGAATGAAACTGAGTTACAGATTTTAGGGCACTTTGTAATCTACCTCCTTTAAATGACTGTCTGTCTTTGTCTGCCTACGGCACCTAAGTTTCTTACGTCATTGTACAGAGTAGATAAGTATTTAGGTAGGGTGACGGCACCAGTTATGGACGGTTTAAGCTGACAAGCACCAGTGATGGACACTTCATTCATAATTTAGAGACCATAGATTTGTGAATTGATTGTTGTAAAACAAATGACTTTTCCTTAGTGGGTAGTAAATAAGAGTCATTGTCCATTACTGGTTCTATGTCCATTACTGGTGCGGTCACCCTACCTACCTAATGAAATTTGAAAACAAATACATACAATCACGCCTGTGTTCCAAAATGAGGTGGGTAGAGCAGACGAAACGTGACATAGACAAAAACTTGATTATTTCAGACTTCGCAGCTACTTCTAGCATAGTTTTAGGTTTGAAAGCGTACCTATTTCCTAAACCTAAACCCTAAACCTATTTCCTTAGTCACCTCTTACGACATCCACGGAAGAAATGGAGAACTGTTATACAGGACAATACCTAAAGTACTTAATTGAAAACAATATCCAAGCATATTAATGAAATACTAGCTTTTAAGCGCTACTTCCTTCGTATAGATAGAGCTTTGCATTTCCAAGTAAACTTATTTCAATGTATGTACCTACAGTAGATATGTATATTTCATTCCTCAACCATTTTTTGGCACTTAGACCCCTTTCTATTTCCGGTACCTAGTTGTTGCAATGAAGTACCTACTTAATAATTTATCTACCTACCCTACGCTGCACTAATAATCGTTATTTACCAGCTTATTCAATGGCAATAAAAGTGACAAACGCGAGTCGAACTTTGAATTGTTTACGTTACAGCTCATTTACCCAACTTTAGCGCTAACCTTGAAAGCACAGAATTGGAAAAAGAGACGCGGAGGTTACAGAAATCAAGTTCAGCGCCCAACTTTTATACTTTGGTACTTACTACTTAGTTAAAATGTAAACAAGTAGGTAATTACTAAGCACCGTAAACCACCCGACGTTCCACAGCTTATTTCTACTGATTGACACTGTTTTTCTCTTAAATATATTGCTTTTGATTTAAGATTTAAAATATCTTTTATTCACACACTGTTGGCCTCTGCTCCTTATACGTTAGAGCAAGAATTTTTAAACTGCAAATTTGAATTAAACGACAAATCACAACCGCTTCACTCAATATACCTACTTAACTCTTAACTAAATCACAATTTCCTACGTCAAATAGGCACCTAATTGCCAATAAAACAATGCAAAATTAGACATACCTCAGCAATATTCCCAGGCACTAGCTAGTAAAGTTTTTGTGCGAACTTTTGGCTCTCGAGACGGCGGACCACGTTTGTACCGCGACTGCCGGCGCGCGCGCAAACAATGAAGCCTCGCGCAACCGCGTTCGAAAAGAGAACCACTTCCACTTTTGAGATGGGGAGTTTGCTACACTACCCGTTTGTTGATCGACGGTTTACGACGCTACCCGTTTATTTGTTTAACTAGATATAATTTGGTGTAAAAACAATGCTCGAAAGTGCTAGGTTTGTGTAGGTACTTATGTAGCGTCTATCCCGGTTATAACGGCAGGGTCATCGTTACATTATTCGACATCAAACGTAGTAGCTAGTGAGAAAATGCAAGAAGTTATCCTCACTACAAAAAATGTTGTTCAGTTCAGTTATAATTACAGGGCGGAAAGATGTTATGGGCCCTGGAGAGGAACTAATTTAAATCCTTTAGTTTGCTCATTTTACTGAAAGGAAACATTGCTTTATTTTTAAAAGAAACCAAATTCCAATAAAGGATTTATAAAATTTTGCTTGTCTACCACACACTTAAGAGGATAGGAGTCGCCCCGCTTCAATAATTCCATACAAACGTAGTCCCCTGTTTTCTCCGTGAATAATGACATTAGAGCAAAAAATTTTTTTACGTTATATTTGTATCTGTTTTGGCTATGCCCCTATGATTTGCTTTTATCGTTTTTTATATTTATTTTTATTTATTTTTATTTTTATTTTTTAGAATATCGATAAAAGCAAATCATAGGGGCATAACCAAAACAGTTTCTCAATGTAACATTTGGTCTTACACTTATCGGTTATACGAGAAATCCATGAAATTGAAAATTTAATTTCATTATAAGTTTTTATTAACACGCCTAGTACCTACTGGTCTGTTGTAACATGTCATTGATTCGTTATAATTTTCTTATTATTGTCAAGGGGAATTACAAATGAATATCCGTACCTAATATTCATTGACTATTTTTATTCTTATACTATTTTCTCCATTTCTTCTATGGATGTCGTAAGAGGCGATTAAGGAAATATGTAGGTTAAGTTAAATTTTAGGCGACAGGGTAGCAACCTGTGACTACTATACCTTTTCAATTAAAATCTAATAAACATGCCAAGTGACCACGAAAGGACGTGAAATAGTCATGATTTACTATATAGGGTTTCGTAAGCGCGTCTACTCCTTAATACAGGTGTGATATAATTATGTATGACTATTTTTATCCCACCTCGTTGGGCAAAGCTATAAACCAGTCTAAATTTTTTTTTTTTTTTTATATGGTCTGCACGGTTTGTAAGTAAACTTAAAGATAAACGCGCACCACGATTTGTTGTGCGATAATTTTGTCGCAAAAATGCAACGTAAGGGATTATGTCAGCTATACTCAACCTGCAGCCTCTTAAGAAAGAGATAATTGTACTTTAGAATTTCGCGCTCAATTGCGACACCAAAAAAATCCATAATCCTGAAGAACGTTAGTTATTTCCGACAAAATTTCATTTGCTTGCGGTCCGTGACATCATGAATGAGATCTTTGTGGTCTGTATACAAAAAAGGTTGAGTATCGCTGGATTATGTCAATGCACAGATATACGATGAAACAATTATAACGAAGAGAACCTACAAATCATGTCTCAAAAATTAAATCGTGGTGCGTATTATGACTTCATTTTAGATAACACAAAACTTAGTATCACAATGGGGAGCGTAAAAAGAAACGAAAAACGTTTTTTCACATCTTTATTGACACAAGAAGCGTAAAGACTACGCACAGCGATCACTAGCCTAGCGTTACCATAGTAATCTCGGGGAGGCAGTGGGGCGTACTATACTGTCACTATACTAAGTTCAATCTGACGCGAGACGGCGCTCACACAGCTAGCAGTCACAGAGTCCATCGAGATGCGAGTCCATACAAAATGCACGTTTCATACAACAGAGACTAGATTATTTGTATGTCCATGTCTTCCGTGAATATCGTAAGCGGCTAATAAAATAGGTTATTAGGGTCAATTCACACCGAGACGAGACGCGACGAGACGGTTGTGGTTTGTGAGCTCTTGACGTAAAATAAATAAACAAACCAAGCCACGTGGTTGTGTAAATAGCCAATCAAGATAGAGCACAGACTCAAAAATAACACAAACAAACTAGGTTAGGTTTTATGGAACGTGCGTATCGTAAGTCACAGTACTGTTATTGTAGGCTGTGAAAATAACGGACTAATTGGACATCTGTCATCTTTACCCTTCCATAAGCCTTGTCCTGAATCCTACTAAAGGTTTTGGTCAGCTGTTTGTCCTCTGTAGCTGTGCTTCGGCCGCTACATGCGTCTCACTCCAACTGTTTGTGTTAGAAAGAGATGCAAAACTGGAAGTTCGAGCTAGCCGTCTCGCGCACTCAACAATTACTAGCAAGCGATTCCTTTAGACTAATTCTGATGTAACCAGTCTGAAAGGGATATTTTGATCACAAACACTGTCCCAATTAAGAATATCCTAATCTACAAAATCCTACAAAAAGTTTAATAGCAAATGACGTGAAGTGCCTTCGAGAGCTTGGAAGTAACGGATGAAAAGGGAAAAGATAAGCAAAAACGCGCAAAGTTTTATAATGTCGCGGATTCTTTACAAAAATGTTGCGGCCAGCGCAAGTCGTCAATAAATCGTACATTATAAAATTTTGCGCAATGGCAACATTGAGTATTGTTAATGTCTAATCACTTTACTATTCCTTCCATACAATTTCAGAAAGTGACAATACAATTTGATTTGGAGCTGGAAAATGTAAAACTAAAAAGTTCTCAATTAGGACAGGATTCACAAACACAAAACATTTCGTAGTTAAAACAAAAAGTACACACAATTGTAAAATTATGACTGCTAATATTGTACTATTCGGTGAAAATCGTGGAGAGAAATCACTTTTTTGCAATCTTGTGATGATTACGCGCTTCGCTAACTAAAATGCTTGACTATCTTGAAGTTTGATGATTTTTTAAAGAAAACATTTCAACAAAAATAAATAAAATAAATTTAAAAAATGAGTGGTGCTGTAATTTTACACCTTTGTCGGTGCCTCGGTCTTGTACCGGTTGAGAGAAAAGGAAGGCGAATGTCAAAACGATATCTAACATCTCAATAAATAAGCAATAAACCAGTAAAACAATATTTTATGTATGATTTGTGATAAGTTTTTTCTCTCCACTAGTAACATTCTAATCTTAATTCTTTAGGAACGGTAAATTTAGGACAGTTTTCTCCGAACGAATTCGAGGTGATTTTTCATTAGTAAATGACAGATTTCCGTCTTCGAATGTTAAACATTGAATCAGTAAGAGTACAAAATTGGATGTAAAATTGCCAAAATAAATCGTCATGGAAACATACTGTGACAAATTCGCAGTCGGTTAAAATCAGCGAAGTTCTGAGTTACGTCAAGGGAAAAACACTTGAGTAATTAGCAATTGCATTGATTAATGAGGTGAATTATTTATATTTAACATCTGAAGACAAAACCCTGTCAAACTAGGTAGGTTATTGATTTCACACTTGTGGCAAAACAACGGCTTGCAAAGGAACGTATTTACTTTAAACGTTTATTTTTTATAGTTTAGTGTGTTAAACATAGACGGCAATCACACCGAGTCTTTCACCTAATGCGGGCAATAAAAGTCATCTTTTCTTTACACCGACTGCGCCATGCGGTAGATTATGCACGTGAGGGATCTCCGCATGCATTAAAACGATCAATGCAAGTCACAAGATGTTATTCGATCGATGCGAGAACTACCGACCAGTGAAACAGCGGCTTGAAGACTAGGTTTTCTATTAAAAAATAAAACTTCAGCGAGAAAAAAACAACAGTTAGTTGTGAATCTAGCTTTCTTTGGTCATTTGGTCAATTTTCAAATAGTTTGAAGAAGGTTTTCAGAAACAAAAAAATACCATAGAAAAAAGCAAAGCGCGGAATATGATCATTAAATGAATTAAAGTATCTGTGAAATAATGACCTTCTTTGCACGTCGCTGCTTGCCTGTGTTAAGTAGAGTTCAAAACCGTCAGCTATTTCAAAGACAAATACTAGCAAAGTATTAACACTAATATTAGCGGAGGCATTACACAAAATCACATGATTAAAAATTAAGAGTAAAACAGCGAAAATTTTCTTTGACGCTCCGAAACATTATTTGAAAAAATATTAAACATCAAAACGTTAAAATCAAGTATTTTAGTTGATAGTTTTTTATAAGGCTCGCTTCACACAAACGAAATTCAATGAGTATTGTGTGCGGCAGGCTTTACAGGTCTAACCTAAGATAGGTACTTTAGCGACATTTAATTACACGTAACCTCTAACGCTTATATCCTTCAAGTGTCACAATATTTCTGAACTAAGCGAGTTTTACAATTAGTTTGAAAGGAAATCTTTATTTGTTTTAGAAAGGCATTAAAATTTCACAGTTTATTTTCGTACCGCCAAAGCGACTGGCACGAAACAGCACGCAGGTATTTAAAAACTTTTTGTTCCATTTTTGAATTTGGCGCGCGCGCGTCAGTCGATTTGACAGTTTGTTTTTTTTATTGAGGTTTATGGGTAAAGGGTTGGTAGTGGGAGCCTCGTTTAAGCTTTGGGTTTTTTGTTGCGTCGCTTTTTGGGGTCAGCGGTTTCCGGCGAGGGCTGTTTAGTGGGCTGGTTCGGCGACACTCCGGACTTGCTGTAAAGATTGTTCAGAAATTCTTCCAGGTTTGGATCGTGTCTGTAAAAGGAGAAAAAAATAGTAATTTTTATTAAGTTTCATAAGTATTTCCATAGCCTAGAACTGTAAAAGTCGTCAATTAACCCAACGAAAAGTGTTCTACCAAAGACTAAATCGTCAATTTACCGAGTGCTTGAAATGGATGTCATAAGAGGCGACTAAGGAAATAGGTCTAGGTATGCTTTAGGCGTCAGGCTAGCAACCTGTCACTATTACACTACATCTTCCACCTTTTTTCAAACCTAACACGTAACCTAGCTAGAGGTGGCTGCGAAGCGTGAAAGTCATAATCATAACCATGGTTTTGTCTATATCACGTTACATGTGTTCTGCCAGGTTCTTGGTTTACCCTATAGTGTCCCCTATTGTTGCTTACCCGCTGGACGGTCTGTGGGCGGGGTCGGCCGCGGCCGCCTTGTTGCCGAGCACGATGCGGTACTGCACCACGTGGCAGTCCGGCCTGAGCTGCTTTAGGTTCTTGGTTTACCCTATAGTGTCCCCTATTGTTGCTTACCCGGTGGACGGTCTGTGGGCGGGGTCGGCCGCGGCCGCCTTGTTGCCGAGCACGATGCGGTACTGCACCACGTGGCAGTCCGGCCTGAGCTGCTTCAGGTTCTTTTTCTGAAGAAAAAAAATTATATTATACAGAGTGATAATGAAATCCTTAATGATATCATAGCTGCTGTTTGATAGTAAAATTCATAAATATAATTTGAGTAGTGTTTCATTTTCTTTTGTAAATAAAACAATATTATGTGCCATCAAAATGTTCCTAAAAAGTGCTAACATTATTGACACCGCGCGGGCAACTAGGTACAAGCGCTTCCCGCGCCCCTCCCTCACCCCGCTTCGCCTTAGCGTACCGTGGTTTGTAGTATTCGCACATACAATATTTTTCGGGAAAGCCCGAAGAAAAAAAAAAGTGTTATTTTTATTATTATGTATTTTCTTGTATTTTAGTGATTCTGAGCATCAGGATTAAACTTCGTTACCGATTTACTTATCAGCCTGTAGAATCTAGCCAGATAAATGAGACGGTAGAAACGCTCGAGTAATCGCCCTAAAATTGTCTCTCCTCTAAGTGTGGACATGTGAAATAGGTATATGTGTGCGTGTGTCTGTGTATCTCTCTCTCTGTGTGTGTGTCTGTGTGTGTGTGCGCACCTGGCAGCTGGCCCACTGCGTGATCTGGTAGACGGCGCCGTCCATGCAGGCGTAGTACATCACCAGCAGCCCGAGCATGCTCGACTCCGCCCAGATGTCGCCCTGCAACCAAGATACACGTTCGAGTTAAAACAGTATGTTCCCTAGATGGCATAAGTGTCAAAATTTACACATGCTAATGTCCAGGGAACGTTCCAAAAAAACCACAGATAAATGATAATTTTTAATGAAATCAAACATGAAAAAGTTACTATCACAAAATCAACATTGTAATTGTAATTGTATACTAGAATATTGTTTGTTAGGATGTATTGCGTAATTTATTGTAACTATTTTAAAACCATAAATAAAAAAAAATAATCTAACATTAAAAAATGATTGTTACAAAAATAAACAATATTCCAGCATTTTTTTTTATTGCAACATAATTTTACTCTCTATTAATAATCAAGGTTGTGTAGTGGAATCTTACATTTTAAAAATAATAGTTTTTCTGCTTTTTGGTAGGATATTACCCATTATTAAATTCTTCCCACGTTAAATGCCAGGGACTGTACATGGCCTTGACAGAGGCCAAACAAAGAACTTTTCCATACCCCAAGGGTAAAAGTGGAACTCTTTAGCATTAGCAGCCACTGACCTCTTTGGCGGAATGCCGTATCTTGCACTGCACGCAGTAGCGCGCGGCGTAGCACGGCCGCTCGGTCAGCACGCGCTTGTGCCGCCGCCCGCAGTTCGTGCACCTGCCAAGAGAACCGTATGTTACAGATATGTACGGGTGAAGGAGGGGTAAAACGGAAAAACAGCTACTAAATTTTATTGAGATTAAGATTTATTGTAACACGTTACGACAAACTTTCATTCGGGCGTAGTGACATTTTTATTGTTCTCTTTCCAGTTGTATAAATGAAAATTAAGTAATTATGCAGAGAGCTGGAACTCGACCGTAAATATTTTAAGCAGTGGTCGGGTATACGCGTCTGAAAACACCTATGAATATTTCCTGAAAATTTTCATTGTTGACTTCGTGAAAGACGATTGTTTCATCGTTTTTCAAGTCATTGCCTCCTGTGTTTTGACTACCTTACGCCCCAAAAGCGAAACATGTGTTCCACAAGGGTGCCGCGACTGTTGCGTGGGCTAGGGCTACAGCTGGGCTACCTGATGGTGTTGTGCGCCTGCTCCATCTTGCGGTGCAGCTGGGCCAGCAGCTGCCCGAGCTCGCCCCAGGCCGCCTCGGCGTGTCGGGACTCCTGAGCTCGTCGCGCGTACGCCTCGCGACGCTCCTGTATGAACCACTCATTAGTTGCCATCCTTAAGGCCCAGTTCGCACGAGCGTTTAAAAAGCGTCGCGTTAAAACTCGGCGTTGGCGGTATTACGAAGTTCCGTGTGTTAAATTGGATTTAACGTCCAACAACCAACGTCGAAAATCGAACAGCGCTCGATAAAAAAACGCCGCGCTTTAAAACCGCCTTGGTGTGAATAAATACATGATTTCTAATTTGTTTTATTCAAACGTTTTTTTAACGCCCGTTGAAAAAACGCTCGTGCGAATCAGCTCTAAAGCACAGAAAAGTACAGTATTCCCAAGAAAATAAGTCACATCGGCTGTTTCCATCTGGGCCGAGAAGCGCAGACGATATCCGACAGTAGCCGAACGTATAATTTATCTATATTGAACTTTATTTACAAACACGATGGGCACAATTTTGGTTGCTATGCATTCTTAGCTCGACTATCCCTAGCTGCGTTTAGTTCGGTTACTCGACGCATGTGGCGCTAGGGTGCTACACATCTATCAATCAGTAACCAATCACAAGGCAAGAGTTTAGCGCGCGAAAAAATCTCTTTTATCATTGGTAGATCGAAGTTTCCCGCGCAACAAAAAGTGGTATATTGCCTATCTATGTAATACTGACCGGTTCTCCGATGAGGTCGAACGCATGCTGTAGTATCTTGAAGGCCTCCTCGGCGCCGGGCTGCTGGTTCTTGTCGGGGTGCACGAGGAACGCCTGTCGCCGGTAGTAGCGCTTTATCTCCTCGTCCGAGCACGACTCGTGCACGCCCAGTATGCTGACGACAATATTACCGAGTTAAATGTGACCGGGTTATATGCAACATAAAAAGCTTCAAATATGCACGAAAAATGCCTTAAATATGCATGAGAAATATCAAAATATACAAAATTTAATAACCCAGGAATTTTGTAATATTTTGTAGATGTCTTCGTTTTAAATAAACATTTTTTTAATACTAGAAAATACAAGTCTTCACTGTTTTATTGGTTTGTCGGATTAGATTAGAATACTATCTCCCCCTTTCCTCCCGTGGGTGTCGTAAGAGGTCGATGCTAGGAAAGGGTTACTGTATAGTGGGCGATGGACTAGCAACCTGTCACTGCAATACCACGTTTAACCATCAGCATACCCTGAAATTGCTAAACGTACATACATACATACATCTTACTAATATTATAAACGTGAAAGTTTGTGAGTATGGATGGATGGATGTATGGATGGATGGATGTTTGTTACTCCTTCACGCAAAAACTACTGAATGGATTTTAATGACACTTTACAATAATGTAGCTTAAACATCAGAATAACACATAGGCTACAAATTGTAATGATATTCTGCGAATTATCCAATATACGACGATAATTCTCAAGTAAGTCGGGTAAAATATACCATTTGCGAGTTTTGGCGTCCGCTGTCAAAACCGTTGAAGTGACGCGCATGCGCGGGGTAAACGTCACGCGTCGCTGAGTGCGCGACCCGAACGCGGGCAGACGTCGTTGACAGTTGTGGTTGTTTTGCGAATTTTCAAGGTGCTAGCGATTTGTTAAAAAAGCTGTTATATTTGTCAAATGCGATTCAAAAATTATTTGTGTGATAATTTTAATGCCATATATTCTACGCCACGCAATCCGAAATACTTATTCTGCGCAGACGAAGTCGCGGGTAACAGCTCGTACATACATATTCTCACGCCTGTATTCTCAAGAGGGGTAGACAGAGCACCTGAATTCAAAAATTCAGTGCCACGTTTAGCAATTTCCGGGTAACCAGATGGTTAAACGTGATATTGCAGTGACAGGTTGCTAGCCCATCGCCCACAATACACTAACCCTTTCCCAAAGTCGACTCTTACGACACCCATGGGAAGAAAGGGGGAGGTGCAATTCTAACCCGGCACCACACGGTAAACGTGGCACAGGATTTTCGAATACATGTGCTCTGCCTACCCCTCTTGGGAATACAGGCGTGAGAATATGTGATAATTGCCGCGCTTACATAAAAATCATGACAAGGACAGCAAACTTTGCAGGGCTATACCGAGCGAGAGTCAGTCGTACGACCAAATATACTTAATATTTCATTTCTAAGTAACATTGTCGTTACTGCGTGATAATAAATATAGCAAAACCGTGTGTTTTATCGCGAAATGTACTCATATTAATTCGTTTTCCGTGCTATGAAATAGAACAACAAACGCAATAGTTTTCATTGATACACTTAAATCTATACTAATATAATAAAGCTGAAGAGTTTGTTTGTTTGTTTGAACGCGCTAATCTCAGGAACTACTGGTGCGAATTGAAAAAATCTTTTTGTGTTGGATAGACCATTTATCGAGGAAGGCTTTAGGCTATATAACATCACGCTGTGACCAATAGGCCTGAAGAAACAGTGGAAAATGTTGGAAAAACGGGAGAAATTTGTCACTATTCCACGCGGACGGAGTCGCGGGCACAGCTAGTGTATAATAAATTCTATAATATAAGACCATAAACCTGCGTGGATTTGTGTGGTGTCGTCGGTGTAAAATAGCACCTCTCCATTTCTTCCGTGGATGTCGTAAGAGGCGGAACGAAATAGGTTTAGATATGTTTGTCATTATTATAATCTTTCAGCTGTTTTATTAAACCTAAAATTACGCTGCAAGTGGCTGTGAGGCGTGAAATAGTCATTGTTTTGTTTAAGTCATGTTTTGTGTGCTCTGCCTACCTCATTTGAGAATACAGGCGTGTTTTGTTTATGTAAGAGGTGTGACGGTGACAGGTTGCTGCCTGTCGCCTAAGGCAACCTCTTTTCCAACAATAAGTCGCCTTTTAGAACATCCATGGTAGAATGGAAACACTAAATAATAAATGGGGGTAATAAATGGATAAATAGTGCCTAGAAAAAAGGTTTAGTTTCAAAACGTGACGCATTGAGATATGAGGTAGAGTATTTACAGTGTCGATATCACGACAGCATTATCTACAGGATGAAACCTTGCATGTTAAATGAAATATGCATTCCTTAGTTTTTGACAATAGTTAATATGTGTGGATTTAACCCTAAACTTGGCAAGAATTAAAAAAGTCGTGAATTCGAGCCTTTTACAGGCAAATAAAGTCAAAAATTTTAGTTACGAATAAATAAAAAAAAAGAACATTTTGACAATGTATCTTATTAGATACACTGCCAAGTTAAGGGTTCAGCCAAAAATGTGAACTTTGTTTGTTAGTCAGTTAATAAATAAAGCTTCAAAAGCAGTTTCACGGTCACCCTTATTGCTACGCTGGTAAGAACAGTTACATAAATTCAAAAGTTAAATGTTACACTATGATTACACTGCAATGATTTTGACTTAAAATTCTATGTTGGAATCAAATATTTCTGTTTAGTGTCTTCTGTGTGGTGTCAGGATAGAATAACACTGCTCCATTTTTTCCGTGGATGTCGTCAGAGGCGACAAAGGATATAGGTTAAGTTATACTTTAGCCTGTCACTGTAATATCACGTTTAAACAACTGGTTACCCTGAAATTGCTAAACGTGGCACTGGATTTTTGAATTCATGTGCTCTGCCTACCCCTCTTGGGAATACAGGCGTGAGGATATGTATGTATGTATGTATGTATGTATGTATACTTTAGCGGACAGGCTACCAACTATTATTAATTATGTTAGAAGAAGTGGCTGCGAAGAGTGAAGTGGCCTGGTTTTCACTATGTAACATTTTGTATGATCTGCCTACCCCATTTGGGAATACAGGCGTGATGTATGTACGTTCATTTGTTTTCTTTGCCTTAAAATACTATGTTGGAATCCGACTTTTCTGTCTACGTCTTATGTTTCACCCTGTATGTTATCTTTCGCTTCGCCTTAACCTACAACATACCTGTACGGATCTTTGCCCTTGCACGCGAGCAGCCTCTTCATAGCCTCGTCGCCAGTCGCCGGCAGCGGTATGTTGGCGTTGAGCTGACCCGCATCGCTTGCACTCTCCGACTCTTCCTCTGCAAGCGGAACTCAGTGGTAAGACTTCTTAGTCTCGGGAATTTAAATTGGCTAAGTTTAAAGTAGTTAGGGTCCCACTACTTAAAACCAAGTGAAATGACGACTATATCAGTAGTTATTTGATCACTGGAGGCTCAGTGGTTAAAACTTGACTGAAAAGCTTGAAGTGTTAAGATTGAATTTATTAGGGTGTGTATTTATGAATTTCCTCGAAACTTGGGTGTTTAACGCAAAGGCGACAGAAAAGTTATATAATTTCGAATATAATCCCCGGTAAGTTAGATTTAAGAGAGAGAAAGTAAATTCGCGCATTGCTTTGACCTGAAAAAAGAGCCGCGCGAACTTATTCTTTCTCTCTAAAATGGTGCCATCTAAGTTGCTTTAAAAAATATTGCTTGAATTTTTTCAACAGTCAACTTTAAAACAGTTAGAGGTTTTAAAGTTTACATGTAAGTTTGCAAATTTCCTAGATTTCTACCTATTGTACACAGTTATATACAATGGTAATGAAGAACAGTTGCCTGTTGAATATTTCTGGGAGAGATTAGATCGTCAGTTCCGCGTAGCATTAGTTCCATTCGCATTTTTCCTTACTCGATTTTCTACCTATTCACTTTTTTTTGTCATTCGCTTGCATTCCTATTCTCAAATATGTCTAACCAACATTTCGCACGATATTTTAATTTCTTTTGCGATATTGTTCCCATACCTGAAATTTCTCTGTCGTTAATTTTTTGCAATATTCTAATTTCTTACACGATGTTCTTCTCATACCAAAAGTTTACCTGTCGTTATTTTTCGTAATATTGTAATTTCTTACGCAATATTGTTCCGTTTCCGGTTTTGTACGCGATATTATAAAAAAATATTCGCTGTAGCTTTACGTAACACGTTTCTTTCTTGCGTGATATTATTAAGTTATACCAGTGTTTTCTATGGTTCCAACGAATACTTATTTAAATATGAATATAAATATCTACTTTTATATTTTTCATACATTATATTTTCTAAACGTCATTTTACCATGAATACTTAAGATAATAAAAAAAACGGATTGAGTAAATTTGCTATCAGAAAATCAGGACCCTGGTAAAAATCGCGAATAGTAATAAAAACTGATTGAGCAAATATACAATTGAATAATTATGACTATTGGCAATACCTATGAATGATAAAAACGTTGAATGAGTAAAAATCTGAGTGGGGAAAAATGCGAATGGAACTAATGCTACGCGGAACTGACGAGTTTGGGGAAAAGATCTAATCTCTCATTTCTGGCACAAATGCCAATAGGGACAAAATGTATGCAGGATAATCAACAGATTATTTACCTTTTTTGAACCATTTAAGTTTCCTCCAGAAGCCTAGCTTGGTGTGGCCAAACTTCCTGTCAATGTAAACCAGATATTTGTTGCTCCCGAGCTTGTAAACATAGTCCTTGCTGCTGCGCCACACTGCTTGCGAGCTTACATATGTCTGCGTGAACATTAAGGTGCAACTGGAAACAATGAAAATGCCATTTTAAATTAAAACAAATGCTAGAGGTCGCCAGGAATAGTGGCTTTGCATGAAATGAAAAACCCTCTTAAGCAATAGTCTTTTAAAATTATAATAAAATATATAACACAACAAAATAAACATCACACCCTATTTCCCATAAGGTAAACAACAGAGCCAGACAACAGAGAGCCATTAGATTCTATTGTAGCATACTTCTCTTGCTTCATTCACATTTATCCCTGATACATGCTTGACGGTTTTGGGTAGTTGATTTCGTATTTTGTCTGATCTGAACATCACTGATTTACTTTGATGGTTTTCAGCTTAGCTGTACATTAAACAATTTTCATACAATAACTCAAACTGACAATACTTACAGATCAAAAGACAAGTGGGCACTCATGCGGCAAATGTCTGATAGCAAATACAGGAACCACACTACTGCCTTCCATGTAGCCTCACACCAGTGCTCCAAATAGTTCTGAGCGACCCCCAGGTACCCAGGCTTGTTCCGCTTAAACTTCGTTTGATTGACCTTCTTTTTATCCTGAGCTGGTTTAGAAATTTTATGGTAGATACGGGATTCCTTCTTCTTGCGAGCCTTGGCACTGTCATTCTGGTTCTCTTGGAAGACGAATTCAGACTGTTCATCATCATCATCAGGCTTGAAATCATTTTCAACAGACGCACTCTTATCAGTGCTCCTTTCATTACTTTTCTTGTCTTTCTTTGGCTTGTCAGACTGATTTTCAATCAAGAAGAACTGGCAATCTTTACTGTCTGTGTAACTAACATCTTCTTCATTAGTGATGTCATCCAAAGAAGACCATTTACGAGAGATGCGTTTGTTCTTTGATCTCTTGTTTGGCTTTTGTCGCTTCTCAGCTTCTTCGTTATTCACATCACCAGACTCGCTGCCTGAGGAGATAGTGCTTGTGTGATGTTTCTTCTCCTTATGCTTGTTATCTTCAGCTTGCTTAGCACTAGAAACTTTCTCAGGTTTCAAGCTACTTTTGTTGTTAGAAGTTTTGATTTCTACATTCTTCTGAGGTTTTACTTTAGTGGCATCCGGTTGCGAGTTATTCTTTGTGTTTTTAGCCAGCACATCAGAATAACTGGGACGCATGGGTTTCACCTCAGCAACAATACGCTTTTTATTGCTAGTATCAGCTAGGGGGCTGTTCTCGTTCCTTTTAGGAGAATTCTCAGGTTTCATTTGTGCAATGGGAGAGTCCATTGCCTTTTTTGGCAAAACATTGGCAGGTACATCTGGATGATTCAGGGGATAGTTCTGACCAAATGGTGAATAAGTACCTGAGGAGTTTGGTTCCCAGTTGCCTAGCACTTCCTTCAAGAAGTTTGATGTGGGTGCGTTAGAAGTCTGTGAGTTAGTAAGGTTATCTTGTATGTAACTGTTTTGGGCAGTAGTTGTAGGCATTTGGACATTGTTATTGTTCATAGAATACTCTTGATTGGTGGTAAACATGTGAGGCGGCTGGGCCGCCTGCAGGGGCATATCACAGAGTCCCTGGTTATGGTTGAACAGCTCGTACTGTCCAGTCATCGGGAAGATAAGCTGTTGGTTGTTCTCATCATAAAACACTCTTACCAACTGTCCTTTGCCCAAATTGAGCATTATAGCGTTGCCGTAATTCTGCCTGTTTACGGGAGGAGCGTTTGGCATGTTGTTCAAAGTAATATTCTCGTCCTGGTTTGCTCCGGCATCGCCCGTCGGCACGTAAGGATGCTTGTTCATATAAACATCGTTGCCGAAATTACCGTTGACGTACATGCTGTTTTCGCCCATGGCGGGTGTAGGGGAGGCAAGCGGCACTTGCTTTCTCTCATTTAAAACGCCAGGTGCACAGCCCTCAGCTGTTTCCGCTCTGTAATTCCAAGCGTTGTGCTGCATGTCATTGTACCGCGCATCATCCTTCGGCGACCTTGTCATATTTGGTTATTCCACCAGGGACACTAGCACCGAAAAAGATACAATGTCAATGTAAAACTGCAAAATTACACTCTTGGATTTATCATTTTAAACTGTTTTAAAGGCTGAACGTGAAATAGTGTAGATATAACGTGGAATATTTATTGACGATTTGACGCTCTTCATATTTTTGACACAAAGTGAAGTTTGTTCGGATTCCAAGTTTCAGATTTTGTTATTTTCAAAGATATATTCTTCAAAACGTGTCAACTTTTATTGTAAATTCATTGTAATTAAATTATAACTAATATTAACAATAAAATGTTAGAGAATATGCATACTTATAGATATAAAACATTAACATTTTGAAAAATAGAATTGAAGCTTTTTTCAAGATTCCGTGCTAAACGTTCCATTCTACGCAATTAAGACTTAATTGCAATGCAAGAGCAGTGTTTTGTTTAATTCTAACTCCTTATTTAAAGAAATAGCAAAGTAAAGGTTGTAATTTTGTCTGCTACTAATATTACAGAAGTGATTTTTAAATGTATCTAACTTATAATTTTTGTTATTCATGTTTCATTGTTAGTCATGCATACGATTATTTTGCTTTCAGATTTCCAGTTTTGGTGTCTTCTAGTTTAATCTACCTGTATTAACTATGACTCAACTTAAGCTCCTGCTTCTTTTGGTATTAGTTGTAGCGGCTAAGAAGCAATATGAAGATTTAGCCGCCAAACAAATAATCGCTTTTGCAGAAAGGGTTGGGGTAAGTAAAACTCATGAGTATTGTGAGTAATCCTGTATTGAGAATACAAACACCAACTGACTAAGTAAATATCTAAAAGTTCCAGTCAGTTGAAGGAATAATAATACTTAGGCGACAGGTAGCTAATTTAACAATTATATAGGTAGCTATGAATGAACCCGTGTGGTGCCGGGTTAGAATTAGAATAGCACCTCCCCCTTTCTTCCCGTGGGTGTCGTAAGAGTCGACTCTGGGAAAGGGTTAGTCACTAACCGTTAGTGTATTGAGGGCGATGGGCTAGCAACTTGTCACTGCAATAGTACGTTTTACCATCTGGTTACCCTGAAATTGCTAAACGTGGCTCTGAATTAGAATTTACGTGCTCTGCCTACTCCTCGTGGGAATTCAGGCGTGAGAATATGTATGTATGTATGAATGAACTCTTAATTTTTAAATCTCTACTTGGTTTCAAACATTTGCAGCAACCAATCGGAGTTCTTACGACAGCCAACGGAGCACCTGTGGAATATTTGGATACCAACGTATCCCTAAACCGGCCGATAATATTCAACGAGTATTTAATGGAAACCCTGACACACCTAAGCCGGCAGAGGATACCAGAACGCGTCGTCCACGCCAAAGGTGCAGGCGCTTTTGGTTACTTTGTGGTATGTACGAGAGACAGGATAAACCAACCATGCTCTTGTCATGCCACGGATTTTAAAACTGGCTATAAAACAGTAAAAAACGGATTTATTCTCATCTTGGTTTGACATTTTTGTTATTGTGTGAATAATCATTTCTTTTTCTAACTTTCAGGTCACTCACCCTCTCACAGATATCTGTAAAGCAAAGTTTTTGGACAAAGTTGGTAAAAGAACTCCGGTGGCAGTCAGATTCTCGTCAACAATACCCCGCGTGGGTAGCAGCGATACGGCAAGAGATGGCCGGGGCTTCGCCATAAAATTCTACACAGAAGACGGCAACTTCGACATTGTAGGCCTGAATATACCCGTATTCTCCCATAAGGATCCTTTATTCTTCACGACGTTGGTAAATGCTCAAGGGAAGAACCCTGCAACTCATCTCACTGACAACAATATGATATGGGACTATATCAGTTCGCGGCCAGAAGCTATTCATTTTGTGATGTATAAATTTGGAGACGCAGGCATTCCTGATGGATTCCGGTGAATGTTATAGCCACCTACCAAACAATGCTTTGTACGTGACCGATTAATCTTTATTGATTTTAATGTTTTGTTCCCGCAGGCACATGCCAGGTTATAGTATACATACACACGTATCAAGTCGTCGACGAAAAAGGACGAAGCAGTTTTGTCAGATTCCACTTCACAAGCAACCAAGGCGTAAAGTTTCTCAAATCTGATGAGGCAGAGCGAATTGGTGGCCAAGATCCAGATTATGCTATCAGGGATCTTTACAACGCCATCGCCAGGGGTGACTACCCAAGTTGGGAAGTCGGTGTCCAGGTTTTAAGCGTGGAAGACGTCAAACGAGCTGGTTTTGACGTTTTCGACGTTACGAGATGCCTTCCTCTGGACAAATACCCTTTGCGACCTGTTGGTCGTTTCGTTCTAAACAGGAACCCGGTCAATTACCACGTAGAGGTCGAGCAGATAGCTATGAATCCTGCCCATCTTGTGCCTGGTATACCGGGTGCTCCGGACAAAGTATTCGAAGCGCGTCGCTTGTCGTACCGCGATGCCTTGTACTATAGATTAGGGGCGAACTTTCAAAGTATACCCGTCAATTGTCCTTTAAATAAGCCTTTGACGTATAACGTTGATGGAGCCCCGCCAGCCAAAAAGAGTGACGCACCTGTCTATTATCCTAACACATACAACGGGCCCATACCAAACATCGACCTGGCAAGAGGTGCCATGTATACTGTAGTGCAAGATACGTCACTCAACTTTGATCAAGCATCTCAGTTGTATGTTAGTCTGCCCAAAGATGCTAGACAGCGGTTGATTGAAAATCTTGTTGACAGTATTGGTAAAGCGGAAAAGAAACTTCAGAATAGGATGGTCAATTGGTTTAGGCAGATCAATGCTGACTTTGGTGCTAGAGTGGAATACGGTCTCAATGTGAACAGTACCAAAACTCCTCAGCAAGGTGGATATTATAGGGGATATGATATTAAGTACTGACCTGACGTACTTTGGCCCGATTTATCCAAACGAGAATAAAATTAAGTCTGAAAAAGCAACTTTTACCCACTTTTTTATATGAAAAAAATATCGCTTATTGGTCGCTTATCGCTATTTGGCACGGAATTGTCTACAGTAGAACCCGTTTAAGACGATCACGTTTAATACGATTTCTCGCTTAATACGCCACTTTTCGCCAGTCCCTGCAACTTGAGACATATTTTCATACATTTCTTAACGCTTAATACGATTCGTCATCCCGTTTAATACGCCGGAGCCCGAGCCGAGATGCTCGTATTGTCAGTCTCAAAAGATGCTGTTCGAGGCATTTGCCCCCTTCAGCGGGGTCTTCCCGCTCCCGATTGGGCCCTCAGGCCTCATTGGTCATCTTCTGTGGTACGTCAGACTTCTGGTCCTCCATTCAGTGACGTCGCAACCCGGTTTTAAAAGGCGTAAGGCCGGCGGTGTTCCAGTGGGCCGTTCTAAGCTGGCTAGTCACTCCAGGCGTGCAGAGTGGCTAGCCGTTCCAAGAGGAATGCCACTGGGTTCTGGCCGGCTTGGATCTCCTGAATGAACAGGATCAGCTCGTGTGTTGGTACTCTCTTGCCTTCTGAAGTGTCCGAGCTTCGTTCTGTCTTCTCCTTTCCGAGGGCGGGCGGTGACCGCTTAGCTCGGCCCGGCTGTAGGTGCGGGCTGACCTTAGCGGAGGCTGCCATCTTGGCTTTTATGCCTCCGCGCTTACGCCTTCTCTATTAACAGGAACAACTCCCAGCGTTGGCTTGACATGAGGAGTATACATACCAAAATTAAAATATGTAGTATGTTTTATTTTCCCTTTCCCGCATAATACGCTTTCTCGCTTAAGACGCGTTTTTGTTAGGGTCCCTGAGAAATCGTCTTAAGCGGGTTCTACTGTATTTCTATTTTTGATAGCATGCATCATTAAGTATCCAGTATTATTTATTTATTATGGCCATGTTCGAATTTCTGTCAATAAATGTATTTCTTTCTTTTCTCTCTTTATTTACGCGGGAGTTAAAAGTGACTTAGGTATTTACATATTCCGAGAGTTTTAGCAGATAATAATGTCTTAGTGGCATACCACTACGGCACTGGCATAGCGCAAAGAATATTATCATAATTGTAGCACGAAGTATATTTTTTTCTTTTTTTGTGTGAAATAGTTAAAAGTTATATTATGTAAATGATATTATTATTGTATCTGTGGTCGGCTCGAGTTGCCCGGGCGCCGGTCATATGACACCAAGGCAAAAGGCCGCCCGGTATGACTCACAATTACATACATGCATCAATACAAGTTTTACAGTTACTATTTATAAACGAGACTTTTGTTGCGTTTTCATAATTCGAACCGACGATTTCCCATTCTTGTGGTTATTATGCCACGGTTCTTAATTAACGAAACTAAAACCGCACTTAAGGATCAAACATATAAATCACTTGTTTGTAGAAGTTAGGTACTTAAATGGTACTTTGGTACTTAAATTAATGAAAACCTAAGGGAACAAATTGCCCGAAAGAGATTTCAAAAAGACATGACAAAAATGCCTGTATTGAAAGCCAGAATCCTTAGAAATATGACTAATAATGGTTAATTCGTCTCTACATACATAGTAATAGAGCTACATAAGTAATACCGGTATACTTACCAAACTAAATATTTAAGGGAGGATTACGAAATAATCACCGAAGAACAAAACCAGACCGAAAGAAACATTTTAAGTTAGCGAACATACTCGTATTCGTCCTGCGAAATAGCTTTTTTTTCATTCCAACTAGGCTGTACTGCCAGCATTCCCACGACACACTAATCGGCAATGGAACCTTTATGGCAATCTCAAGTTACGGAAATCCATTACACTTCACAACCTTTCCTACCTACCACTACCACAGTTTAAGCAAACGCATTCACTTACTCATGCAAACTGCTCGTAAATTCATTGAAAATGTACGACAGTTTTTAATCTGTGGCATTCAGTTTAGTCCTGGCCGCTAAGAAACAAAATAGCAACGTCAAAACATGCCAGCAAACAATAGAAGTAATAAAGCAGGAATTTTCTAGAGCTGTTTCAATTTCACGCTACCTAGATTGAATTAGGAGTTTCTCACAGTGCGAAATGTGAGCAGGTTTAGTTATTTCTATTACGGTATTGTTACTCTAGCTTTTAAAAGTGCGTAAGCTGCAAAGGGATTTATTTTATATTTTCTAAGTAGGTAGATGCAGGCTGTTGTAAAAGTTTAAGGCACAGTAGGTACTATGGTGTTACGTTACAATTAGTAGTGATACTGCGATACTGGATTACAGATGTAGTGAGAAACTATTTTCCTTCGTCATTTTTCGGAAAAGTTCGTATTTATCGTACTCTCTCAAATAGCTTCAGTACCCATCTTAAAGCCGTAGGGGTAAGTCGCTTCAGCAGACCAATATATATATAGAGTGGATAATACGCAATCCAAATATTCGCTATAGTATCATTATTTTCAAATCTATACTAATATTATAAAGCTGAAGAGTTTGTTTGTTTGTTTGTTTGTTTGTTTGAACGCGCTAATCTCAGGAACTACTGGTTCGAATTGAAAAATTCTTTTTGTGTTGGATAGACAATTTATCGAGGAAGGCTTTAGGCTATAAAACATCACGCTGCGACTAATAGGAGCAAAGAAATATTGGAAAATGTGGAAAAAAACGGGGGAAATTAGTCACTATTCCACGCGGACGGAGTCGCGCGCGCAGCTAGTCCGTACCAATATATAAATGTGAAAGTGTGTTTGTTTGTTTGTTTGTTTGTTTGTTTGTTTGTCCGTCTTTCACGGCTAAACGGAGCGATGGATTGACGTGATTTTTTAGGTAGAGATAGTTTAGGGGACGGAGAGTGACATAGGCTACTTTTTATCCCGGAAAAAAATGATGTTCCCGAGGGAAAACAAAAATATAGTTTGCTTGATAGATCGATATCGATCGACGATAGATCGATATCAATCGATAACCGATCGATAGATAATAGATCGATGGCGCCGTGTGTCGTTTGAAACGAGAAGTTGTCTTATAGTTGTGCTTTATATCGCAATATAACCGAGTTCCACGCGGGCGGAGCCGCGGGCGGAAAGCTAGTTACTTATAAAAACGTTGTATAGCCATGCTAAAACCTCGAAAACGGTTGTCCTTTTAATTAATGTTTTAAAGTGGAGATATTGTTTGATTTACTAGTGACAATAAAACTGAGTTGATATTTTCAAAGTTACAGGAAGTGGTTGTAACATCTCTATATTATACAATCACATTATTCATTTTGACATTTGACACTAAACAATAAAGTTTCATATTAATGGATATGAGAATGTCACTGATTTAATACGATCATTCATTGACAGTTCGGATGTCATCGTATTCCGATAAAGATCCGAGTTTTCCCGAAGGAAAATAGTTTCTCACTACATCTGTACTGCTGCTTTATGCTGGCCACCTGTACGAATTTTCGCAATAGGTACGTTTGGAATTTTCTAAATTCAAAAATTTTCGCGTCTCGTTCCTTTTGCGTATTTTAGGATCGTCACTTGTTTGAAATTTATCAAAAAAATAACAGTTGAGGCAAACTAAAGAAATTATTAATGAATGTTTGCAGGTTCGAACCGATGCACTAAATCGAAACAAATAGCTCGTGTATACGCTGCCGACATTACTCTACTTATCTGTAGCAATTTGCGTGGCCGTTTGTTGGTAGTTCACACACAAGTAGACCTGCAAGCGTATAAATCACAGAAACGGTTCGCATTATGTCAAGTGGCTCTTGTCGGCACCAGCGGAACAGATGGCAGCGATTTACTCGGTTTTCTACCTTTTATAAGCATATTATCTGGAAATAACGTGTAGAAGTAGAGTACATACATATTATAATTATTATGCCTGTATTGCCACAAGGTATAGGCAGATCATACGAATCGTAACATGGTCAAAACCTTGACTAAGTATTTGGGTCGATCAACTATTTTATGTCCCTGGTTGCCATGGTTACGTCTCCTAACTAACGGAGTAAAATTGTGATTTTCTAGAATATAATCCGCTATAAGTTAAGATTTTTTTACAGTTGTACGCATTTCTTTATGGCGCATCTCCTGAGCATAAAACGAGAACTAAATTACAACCTTTTTCTAAGCAACTCTATCACAGTTGTCCCCTGGCTTACGGGACAGAATAACAACACAAAATAGTTGATTGGCCCATTTAACGGTTCGCAGACATTTGCAGCGAATTTTTTTTTTATTGTCATAATAGTGACAGGATCTATCTATTTTATTCTTACGTAGTCGCCTCTTGCAACATTTGTGGAAGAAATGGACAGGTCTGGTGTTATTCTAAAGCGATACCACACGGCAGATTTAGAGGGGACAAGAAGTGGCAACGAAAAGTAAAGTAGTCATGGTTTTGCCTACGTGGCGTTGTGTGTGCTCTGCCTACCTCGCTTGGGACCACAGACGTGATGTATGTATGTAACTCGTGTGCACACAGACATTTTTTAATCGTTTTGTATCGATAGTGCCGTATCGACTTAAGTAGATTTTTTTGTTTCAAATCTAAAGCAGCAACATTATATGAAATTGTCAACCCAACCACTATTTCTACGTCAATCAGAGCGTTGGCTCGATACCTGATACTGTTCATCCGATTCCGACTTTCACATCGATTCAAGACAGATGAGAAAACCATGTTACTGGCCGGTTGTAATACGAAACTGAAGAAAATTTTACTCCGGGTCTATGTCTGTGATATTTTTAGACTCCAAAGCTAGGTTGTGGGCAAAGGCTTTCGCATTTATTCTGCCATTACCATCTATTAATATGACCATCGTCACAACAGAGTAGAGGTATAAAACTACTTAAGTCGCTTTCTGATGTCTGTCCCGCCCAATGTTATGCTTATGCTTAGATATTTAAAACTACGTATTTTTTTTTTTACTATATGGAATGATTCAAGAGCTTAAGAGGAAGGTTAAAAGGTTATGTAGTTATAATAAATGCATAAAATAGTAAACATACTGATACTTTTCGACGTTTCTAAGCAAATCAAAGCAAAGCAAAGGCAGCATAACATTGAAACAACAAGTTCTGTTTTTGAACCCAACTTGTATTGATGTGTCATGCAACAGACCGACTAACCGAACTAAACTAGGCTAGCTCTCAATCACCTATCACAAAATTAAATCCAGCGCAATTGAACAAACGCTGCACAAGTATACTTCAACCTGGATAACATTAGACAGCTTCTGCTTCTGCGTATTTAATAATAAGCGTACCTACTTATTAATATTCTCCAACTGCCAGTGTGTCAGTAGTGTTATTTTCTACCGTGTTAAAAGACCGGCCTTACTCCAGTAAATTTTAAGTAGGGACACAGCTATAGAATAAAATGAGACAGCAATACTCGTATCTCTTTAGCAGATGTCTCCGTCTCTACTTCATCATCATCATCATCAGCCTATATACGTCCCACTGCAGGGCACAGGCCTCCTCTCAGTATGAAAGGGTATCCGTCTCTACTTACACAAGTAAAACTTACAGCTGTAAGACGGTCTATCGTGCGTAGCGTCGAGGTGTCAACATATGTAGTGGTTATTTACTGCTGAAGCTTTTTTGTTGAACACCAGAAAAACAACACAATTTGAAAATCTAAAAGGCACGGAGACAATAAGCGGGCTTATCTAAGCGATCTCTCCCACGCAACATTTAACAAAGAGTGATGTCATCATAATCATCATCATCAGCCTATATACGTCCCACTGCAGGGCACAGGCCTCCTCTCAGTATGAAAGGGCTTGGGCGATAGTTCCCACGCGGGCCCAGTGCGGATGAGTGATGTAAAACAAACAAATTCACATAAATAGTGACAGGTTGCTGGACTGTCCTGTGTTGTCTAAACCTAAATCATACCATAAGTCACCTCTATCGTCATATTATACGAAGAAAATAGAGACGTGTAAGTATAAATCGCGCAATGCGCGGTTCAAAAATAATATAAAAACCTGTTAGACTGTATCTGGAATTCAGTATAGCTACTTAAGATCCTATTGTATAAATATTGTAACTCCAATTGTTCTTGATCAGCATTTAAAGATACTAATACATATAAACCTTAAGTAGTTGTTATAACGTGTCATTTAAACTGGGTTTGGAGGAAGTTTAACTCGGTTAGAAGCGAGTTAGCGTTATCTGTGGATCTGCATTGTTTTAGACCCGTACCAACCGTTAAGAGTGAGATGAATGATTGATCTGTGTGTAATAAGACCGCTATGCGCTATAATAGGTTTGTAGTATAAAACATTGACAACAGTGAGGTAAAAAAATAATCTACATCTAAATAACGCCCACGAGATATCGTGAAAAGTCGGCGTTAAGCTTCAGCATCAATGTTTAGGATTGGCCCTTTTGTATGCAGTACTGCAAGGAAATACTCCAATAGAGAGATCTCTCCGGGCAGATGTTATGCCTGGGGACCGAAGTCTACAGAGAGAAATTTGGAAGTTGTACTTATGGTACTGAACGTCGAAACTTCGTTAGCGCCATGTAGGATACACACATACACATATTCTCACGCCTGCATTCCCAAGAGGGGTAGGTAGAACACATGAATTCAAAAATCCAGTGCCACGTTTAGCAATTTCAGGGTAACCACACGGTTAAACGTGATATTGTAGTGACAGGTTGCTAGCCCATCGCCCACAATACACTAACCCTTTCCCAGAGTCGACTCTTACGACACCCACGGGAAGAAAGGGGGAGTTGCTATTCTAACCCGGCACCACACGGGGATACTATTGCGACAATTAATGATGGATATGACGTTTGAAGAAGTTCTACGACTCGACGATAGGCAGCCTAGTGCGTACTATAACCTATTCTATGCATTAAGAGGATAGGAGTCGCGCCACTTCTCCTTACAAACGTAGTTCCCTGTTTTCTCCGTGAATAATGACATTAGAGCAAATTTTTTTTTTACATTATTAGGGTGACCGCACCGGTAATGGACATAGAACCAGTAATGGACAATGACTCGTATTTACTACCCACTAAGGAAAAGTCATTTGTTTTACAACAATCAATTCAGAACTCTATGGTCTTTAAATTATGAATGAAGTGTCCATCACTGGTGCTTGTCAACTTAAACCGTCCATAACTGGTGCCGTCACCCTATTTGTATCTGTTGTGGCTATGCCCCTACGATTTGCTTTTATCGATATTCTAAATAAAAAAAAAAAAAAAATTTGAAAATCGATAAAAGCAAATCGTAGGGGCATAGCCACAACAGATACAAATTTAATGAAAAAAAAAATGTTTGCTCTAATGTCATTATTCACGGAGAAAACAGGGGACTACGTTTGTATGGAGAAGTGGCGCGACTCCTATCCTCTTAAGAACCTAAAGAGTTTTGGGCGCCGACATCGACAGTCAACAAAGTCGGTTCCGTTTCACAGACGTATTAGCGTCACAAGGCGTTTGTTCCACTCGGTTAGAGTTCGCACGCAAATTCGCACCGACTGTACTTCCTGTCTCATTAGCTAATCTCGTTACGTGGTTTTAATTCCGTTCGCTTTAAAATTAAAAATTCATAACTTGCATACATCACGTCTGTTCCCAAATGGGGTAGGCAGAGCACACAAAACATCTACCATTTATTTTTTGGGTTTAAGGTGACAAGTACAATAGTCACAGGTTGCTAGCCTGTCGCCTAAAATATACCTTAACCTTAGACGCCTCTTACTACATCCACGGAAGAAATGCAAAGAAATGGAGAAATTCATAACCTTACTGATATTTAGAAATAGGCTCCTATGAGCACTTTTGGGCGACCATTTCGACATCCACGGAAGATATTATGGACACCACATGGCTCCCGTTTAATCCGGGGGTAAGGCCTCAAACGAAAATAAAATCCCAGCACCCAAAAATAACCGAGCGACGGTAGGTAGAGTCAATAACTTTCCATATTCAACAGCTTAACCGCAAATTAAAGGCGCTGTCAAAGCTTCCGATGTTTGTGGGAACCGTCAACTTCCTCGCGTTATACAATTACAGTTATTATGTAATTGTCGTGTTGATTTGGGCCCGTTCCCATACGAACCTTATCTAATTTCACACGTGATAAAATTGTTTAATTATAAATTCAGAGAGGCAACGTTTGGAGATTCACGCAGATGCGGCTAAACTTTTAAATGGTTAAAAAATTGAGTTGTTCCTAAGTGTTGATTATTTAGAATTCTAGGTAAATGGGGGTGAGTGGGGACGTAACTGACATTCATACCTGGATTAAATTCTAGTTTTACATTAAGGCAAATGTAAACTTTTTGAAAACTGTTTTTTTTTTTCAAATAAAAAGTGACTAAATGATCATTGGGTCGAACCGACCCTTAATCAAGTTTTCGCCGCATAATAATCCGTAAAGCTTACTTAAATCTTGCCTGACGTTTATTAAGATGTAGTTCTCTACTCGCCCATTAGATTACCGCATTTAAAACCACAGCTTCCATAATCAGAGCACGGACAAGTTTCAGATTAATATTGGATTTATTCGACGGTTATCTTCAGAACTAGTTGAAGGGCTCAGCAAACTGCTGTATTAAGTTCCAACGAGTTGATTAAATTAATTTTAGTCTTATCTTTGTATTAAATGAATGTTCATCGATGGTAGGTATTAAACCTGTTTTTTTGTCATAGTGTCTATTTTTACTATACTTAGTATACCTTATGATTTTATAACTATAAAGGCAAACACATAATAGTTAGACATCCCACCTCACCCCATAGTCTGGTTCATACTAAGTTGAGTTGTATAAAAGATTGATTCGACACTTTTGGATTTACTGTTTTTATTTTATTACATCATTACTTGTAGACTTAAGGCCTAAAGGAAGGTTACTATAAAATTTGAGGGATTGATTCATAGCGTTAAGTTGTATGATTCTGAGAGTGGGTGCATTTATTATGGTTATTTTTTCACACAATAAACAAATGACCTAACAAGTATCGTCACGATTTTTAACGGATTTAGAAGTCACTGATCTGTATCTTCTCGTCAAATGGAAAAGCTTCACCAGCGATGCGTACGCTCTTGAAGTTTTCTGCGGTGCTGCGTTACACATATCGAAAACAGCTTTCTAGAGAAAACAGCGCTTGTGCAAGCGGAAGGAGGTAGCGATAGCATTACCATTACAAATGAAGTTAGGTTTTGTGAAGCAGTGGAAAGAGCTTTATTGTAAAGTAATGCGAAGAAAGTTTTATACTGAGTCGTGTCAGGAACGACGTTCCGTTTGGGGTGTGTTCTAATACGTACCTAACTGTAATTTCCCCCTGATTAGGTTACAAAAGTCTGTCTAGACCTAGGTCTTTCCTTTCAAAACGCCCATTAATATAAATCTGTTTGGCAAACCTTCTTCAGCTTAAATTATTTCCATAGTCGTTTCTTATCATATCTACGGAAGAAAAAGCGAGGTGTTATTCTAAACCCGGCACCACACAAATACAATTTATTAAATTCTTAAACTTCTGTCCGACACCATAACAGCGATGTAACCTGTTGTCTTGTTTCCTTGCCGACGCTACGTAATAGGTCCCATTGTTATATTTTGAGGACAGATTTATGCGCAGTCGCCACGCCCTGATCGCATCGCCATCGACGCCTAATTAGAGCCTTAATAAACGCATTAGCTACTGTTAGCTATTAGATAACTCGGTTATGAGGTTCAATGAAACTAATCTGTAGTGATACGTTTAGATTTTTAGACTCGATCTTTGATAAAAGTAATTTACTTTGTCGATAGAGGTGACGAAGGAAATAGCTTGAGGTTTTTAGGCGACAGGTTAGTAACCTGTCACTATAGTACTTATTAATTTAAAGCTGAAAATATGTTTAGAAGTGGCCACGAACCGTTTGAAAAAAATTGTCTATGTAACGTTTTGATTGCTCGGCCAACCCATTTAGGTACGTAGGATCGATTTTTTTTATTCAAAATTTAGGTAAATTTACTCTCGTTTGGTCGAATCGACCCTTAAGTAGTATGGTATTCCATCTCACCCCAATTATTATTTTTTGTCTTTAATGTTATGAAATAGAACAATCGAAAATCAGATGTAAAATAAAATATGTAATCCGTTTTTTTTTAAAAACAAGTTTCGAATGACAGTTCTGTTTTCTCCACACTCACCCACAGTAATTACTTGGTAGCTACAACCAAAGTTATAACTTAGGCCATCTCATGAATAATACTCAAAGGTCACGTCACAATATCACAAGCTAAATATATAAGCTAGGTACACATCGTGGGACTAATTGCTTGCTTTTATACAGGACGAAATAGAGCTGCACGACTCCTTTAATTTCAGTCTTGTTATAACTGCATTGGATCCAATTTTGAATAAATTTCACGCGTTATTCTCCGATATTCTTTTGTTAATAAGAAGTTAAAATCCCAAGAATAAAGAATAACTGTACGGAAGTGTAACTTAAAGACATAAAATTTTATACCAATAAAGCTCTACCTATTAAATATATAGGTAGTAAAGTTGAGTAAAGTTGTGATATACTGTGCGAATTAAAACAATAATTTTAATACATATTAATACTTAATAAAAACAGGCAAAGTTCGAGTTGGACTCGATAATCGCGAATTCCGACCTAATTGTGAGATTTTTGCTAGACATACAATATTATATAAAAAATATGCTATCCAAAAATACAATTTTAGTGTAAGAGTGCAAAAGAGAAAAAAAAATTGGAATGAGACACTCGCGAATATATTATATTTTTTCATATTAAAAGGTAAAGGCAAAGGTCGTTGGGTTAAATCGACTCTATGAGTTAAATGAACAGCAAAATGGATTACGGTAATGGACATTAATAGTTTCAACAAGGAAATTGATAAATTTTAGTGTAATTGAATGTGTCGACCATAATCACAAATTATTACCTGATAATGGTTGTTATTATTTATGATATGGTCATTATTACATTGCATCTTGTCCTATTAGAGAAGACGGCGATTTATTTCAAGAGTCTGCTGTCAGAAAAGTCTTATATGATAAATTATTCATAATTGTGCTCATATTAACGCTATAAACCCGAGTGTGGTATCGAGTATAGAATAACATCTATCCATTTCTTTCGTGTCGTAAGAGGCGACAGAGGATAAATAGCTGTGCCACTGCCGCTTTTGCCAGTAATAAAACAAAAAAAACCGACTTCAAATTAGCAGTATCTTGAAAGTATTCTGTTTACTGAATGTAAATTCTTGACTTCATCAAAAAATTACCGAAAACGCCGTACCTACATGTCCCTACAACATTTGAAGAGTTCCCTCGATTTCTTCAAGATTCCATCATCAGATCCTGACTTAGTGCCAATGGGACCAATTTGGAGTTATACCCTTTCGATAAAAAAAAAAATATTTGAAAATCGGTTCACGGGTCTCGGAGATTTCGAGTAACATACAATACACACAAAAAAAAAGTAGGTCGAATTGAGAACCTCCTCCTTTTTTGAAGTCTGTTAAAAAGACAGACAAGTGCACAAGCTTTTCATCCGTTTTTTTCATGCCATATCGGACCGTAAACCCCGGACTGCCGAACTGTAAAATTCATTGTAGTGCACAAAACGCCCATAGGTATGCTGTGGGCGACAGACTAGCATCCTGTCATACCTATCTATTAACTTAGAATCAAAAAACATGTACTTCTGCTATACTTAAGTGGTTGAAAAACGTGAATTTGAACTGCAAACGTGATTTGCGACTTTAAGTAATTAAAACATTGTTTATGTGTAAATTGATGTTGACTCCTACTAAACACTCAAAACCGATACATTTACAAATGTATAGTCCAACTTTAGTTAACGCTGATTTATAACTTATAACATTATAATTTCGACAGACGCACTATTTTGCTTGTTCTACTTATTGTTGTAAAAAAAGTAGGTACCTATATACAGTCACGCCTGTATTTCCAAATGGGGTAAGCAGAGCACATTATGAAACGTTACACAGGTAAGCCATGCCCATTTCGCGTTCCTTGACCACATACATACATATTCTCTCGCCTGTATTCTCAAGAGGGGTAGGCAGAGCATATGAATTCAAAAATCCTGTGCCACGTTTAGCAGTTTCAGGGTAACCAGATGGTAAACGTGTTATTGCAGTGACAGGTTGCTAGCCCACGTTCCTTGACCACGTTTGCATAATTTTAGGTTTGATAGGTTAGGTTGCCCGTGTGGTGTCGGGCTTCGAATAAACCTCTTCATTTCTTCCGTGGATGTCGTAAGAGGCGTAGTTTAGGGTGTATTTTAGGCGGCAAACAAGAAACCTGTCGCTATTATACCTACCAATTCAAAATCTGAAAAAGTACGTTGGAAGTGGCCATGAAACGAGAAATAGTCATATTTTGTCTATGTTATGTAGCGTTTCATGTGCTCAGCCTTACCCATTTCGGAATACCTATACCTATAGGCATGATGTATGTAAGTATGTGCTGGTTTGCTTGTCCTATTGTTATAAAAATCATAAGAAATGTGCTCATTTTGTGTTTGTCAGCTGTGTAAACAATTAGCAAGTGCATGTTTATGTATGTGTGTATGTTTACCCTCTTTTTGCTGCACTGGCACGGGACGAGGTGGCCGAGAGGTTAAGGCGTTGGACTGCTAATCCAATGTGCTCTGCACGCGTGGGTTCGAATCCCATCCTCGTCGATTGCTTTTAAAATTTCGTTTTCGAAAATTTTTAGATTTTTTTTATGGTGAGTCGATTAAACATAGTTTTGGTGAATTAGCAGCATTTATTAAAATAGTTACATACATACACCTGTATTCCCAAATGCGGTAGGAAGAGCACACGAAACACTACATAGACAAAACCATAACTTTTCACGTGACCACTTCTAGCAATTTTTTTTGAGGTTTTCAGTTGGTGGGTATAATAGTGACAGGTTACTAGACTGTCGCCTGAAAATCCTTCACCTAATTCCTTACGACATCCACGGAAGAAATGTAGAGGTGTTTTATCCTAAATCTGACACCACACGGATTGGAACCTATTTACGGTATACGTCATAGAAATGTGGCATTGCTCGAGAAAACAAATATTCAATACGATTATTGTGACCCACCGCAGGTTCCGAAACCAATTGCTTTGACTTTACAAGTCCATTAGTTATAATTGTCCAAGTAAATGTAGACATCACTCCCATTTACAACTCAAGGCAGGCTACAAAGGTTTAGTGCTGATTTATTGTGATTAGACGTGAGAATGTTATCCGTGTCGTGGTAACGAACTTAGGGTTATCATTTTAATTTATTTTGGGAAAAACGCCATGGCTTGAGGACTTTTTCAATTGTAGCGATCTACTTACTACTTAATGGTATACCATACTACTTAGTGCTATAGCACTAAACGAACCTTTAAGGCGTTTTCAGCGAGGGACTACTACATGTAGCGACCGCAAACTTAACGCAAACATCTGCATTGTTAACTTGCCTTGCATAAAAGTTTACAGGAGTAAAATTCCGTTAATGTAGTATTGGCAGAGAGCTAACGCCTTGAACACCTTTTTCGATGTTTACTCCCCTCAACTTCAGATTAAAGACTAAGTACATCAAAACCAGACGCATTATTGTACAACTCAAGGAGTGTTCATTAAGAATAATTTCTGTGTTTTTAAATGAGTAGTTTATCATGCAGTTCGCATCCCTTGCGGAGCCCTAGCGACTAGTAGCTCAGAAAACCGGACAAAATCTTTGAAAATCGTACATGGTGCAAAGTTTGTCCATTGCTATTTAACGTAATACGTAACGTAACGTATAATTATGGAAGATTATGCAAATAATAAGCTTCTAAAAAATTAGCCAAATTGTTTTTTAAATATTGACTATTCGCACACATTACTCACACAAACAACAGGTGACTTACTCAAGTTTTTCACCTATAATTTAATGCGGCCATGGTGAGGATACGTTTGCACCAGCGAAAACTCGGGCGAACTAGGTTTAAGGGTCAATTCCCACCAAAAGAGCAGCGCGGCGCGGCGCAGCGCGGCGCAGCGGAGCGACCTGCTCCGTGGAGAATGCGCGCGGATTCCCGCGACTGCTCGAGATGTCGCTGGAATGCGCGGGACATCGCTGGAATTTACATAATTATTGACATATTGTCATATGTATTGACAGCGGCCGTCGCGAGTGCTCGAGCATCCTCGGGCATTCCAGCGAAGGCTCGCGCGGTCGCGCGGCTTCGTTTATGGAATGCGTTGTTATTACCATGGATACGCGGGCATGCGCCCGCATCGTTAGAGTTTCTCATGCGATAATAAGTCTTATTGTAATGAAAATAAAGTTGAAATTCTCATTCCACGGAGCGGGTCGCTGCGCTTCGCCGCGCTGCGCTGCTCTTCTGGTGTGAATTGACCCTAAGATTCGTTTTTGTAAATGTGTGACATTGAATTATTGTGTTTTGGGGTATTTAAGCGTAAGGTAACCCTGAACAGATTCCAGTTTAACCATCTAATCTGCCAGTTACTAGGAAAACGTGAGTCGTTAAAATTTAACATGAAAAGCGAATATGCAGGAATGGTATAATGTTAGACAACTAATCTTGTTTAATATGGCAATTTGCTTATGAAAGGGCACTTTCGTTTTCCAAGGAAAAGTTTGTGGACGTTATTTCACCTTTACCTAATTATAGAGGCATGTACCTAGCTATAGGCAGTTAAGGCTCAATCAGACGGTTCATTTTTCTTTCATTTTCGCCTTTCATTCGGTACTATTCACTCGAAATGACACGTCTGAACACGGAATGAAACAAAACTGTCTAATGAATTCACTATAAAAATGAAGCAATCACTCGGATGAACGTTCATCCGAATGAACCGTCTGATTGGGCCTTTACAGAGCTGTAAATGTTTGATTATAGGGACGTATCTTTATAATTTGACTAACTAACTGACTGACTAATGATCAATGCAGGGCCTAAACTACAGGGGTTCGAAACTTGAAATTTTGATTTTTTGGGGATCACTAGGGAGGGATTTTTGAAATTTCACGCCCTAGGGGTACCCATGTCGCAACGACGTGTCGTTGTTGCCGCTAAATGTAGCAGCACCATGTCGCAACAACGTGTCGTTATTGCCGATAAACGTTGTTGGCTGTCAACTTGCACCTTTTACACGTCTTTGTCCTTGTGAAGTGTAGAGACGTGATGCTTAAAAAAAGAATGCTGAAAAAAGCGAAAAAACTATTTAGTAAATATAAATGCAATGCAAATAGGTATCGTAGAGGAAACATGGAAGCTTTTAGTGTCGCAGTGTTATCAAAGCTTAACCTACTGAACAAACCAACGGACCTCACACCGACAATAATAGAAACTCAAAAATTAAACAAAAGACAGTTACGAGTCGTTTCACACAAGCTCTTCTCGGTTTACTACCGCTTTATCGCGTGTAAACTGCATTCAATGAAGATTTGTTCGTATTACAACTTCCAACCTACTTTTACTCGCATGTTGGGGGGTGGACACAATAGGCCGTTTGCTTTGGTAAGGTGGGTTGTATAGATGCCTTCTGGTAGCTCTATCGACGTTTATAGCCTCATATTTGATACCTTTAGTTGTCTACAAGCTTTTTTCTTTCTGTGTTTTTTGCCAGCTCTATTTCAATGTCATCCGTCCTAGATACAGTCTTGGGCAAAACTCTTAAGTGTGCTCATTTTTGTCCTACAACTTTGAAACAAAATTTATGAAGTACTTACCTGTAAACCAAGAAATTTTTGGTTATAATAACCTCCCAAAATTTTCAGATATTGCACGGCACATTTAAAAACAATAGAACCGTACATTTTGACATGTTTAGAGTTCAAGATCAAAGTTAGAGCTATTTGAGAAAGAGTTGTAGGTACCTAACATAATACAGGTATTATGCGCCGTCGCGTCATCCTGAGTACGGATTTCTTTAAAATCCGCAATCGCGTATACCCCGCGTTGTTTTTTTGTGGATGCGGATACAGTTGAAAACGTTGAATTTAATGTGTGGAAGTTCCGCATTTGCGGATTCGAATATTTAAAAGCGAGAAATATCAACAACCGGATGGGGATATCATGACAAAGTCCACGATTGTTCCGTGTATATTCACACCTGAAAGTTGCACAATCAAAACTATGACCGTTTCACGTATCTACTAGCAATTTTTTTAGGTTTTAAGTTAAAAGGTACAGTAGCGACAGGTTGCTAGCGAGTCGCCCAAAATGTACCTAGGTCTTCTTAAATGTACCTTTAGTCGACATTCCAGTATCCATGGAAGAAATAGATAGAATAACACTATTCTAAACCCGACACCACACGGACAATTCAAGGGCATTACCAAAGCCATTAATTCCTAGAGAATCAGAAAGAAACAATGTAAATGTAATGGTCAAATGGCCGACAAACGAACCGCTCGCCGCTAACAGAGATTAGGTTAGGAGTCGTGACATCTCACAAACACTTACCCGTCGTTTAGTGCCAGTCCCTTCACAAGCTATCACCATTACCTTTTTAGTGGCCCTCAAATGCCAATCGGGTTTACCCTATCTGAATCTCAGGAAGTAGTTGGCTGTGTCGTGAAGTTGTGGTATGAATTATGTAAGTTGTCAGTGGTTGCAAAGGCTGTAGCATTTTCTTTTGGGAATGAGGTACAAGATACAATCCTTTCAGCGTTCGAGAGTTTTTGAAACTGATCATAGTGTTGTAATATTACGTTTGTAATTTATGGGGAAGGGTATACTATACAAGTTTGTACTTTTTCTCTTAATTTGATAAAAAAAAGTCCCCACGAAGTTTTATACGACTCGTACGAGTTTCAAACTGTCGGTATGTACCTATCTACCTACCTATTTGTATTCTTGATTGAAAATTGTGGAAAAAACGGCTTTGCGTAACATTAATTACCCGCTTTCACCCCGATTCATCCATTATGAAGAGTTTTAAACAAATCACGTTCTATCTTTCATTTGCCAAATTCTATGTGTTAATGTCCTAAGGGCCCAGCCACAGAATATCGCAGACTAAATAATATTTCCGTATCTGTGGTAAAAAGCTACAGATACACGGAAGACAATGACTTGGAATAATATACGTTTTGTGGTTACTTCGTGGTGTAAGTATAGTCAAGGATAGTACATTGAGCAACTAGGGGAGGAAATGGAACATTATTAA
>BHDV01047418.1:28831-50447 GCA_005406045.1 Adoxophyes honmai
GATGGAGAGTGACATAGGCTACTTTTTGTCTCTTCAAAACTCCCCATTTCACTAAAGTGAGAGGTGGAAGTTTGTGGAGAATACACAATTTTATATGTAGAAAGCTATAAATTGGTATATGGGATGAGCTATCTCTTCTGTGCTACCCCGAAATTAACGCGAGCGGAGCCGCGGGCAAAAGCTAGTTCACTATAAAATAGTAAGGATTATACTGAAATTGTAGGTAGGTACAAGAGTTTTTACTCCCGTCGTGATTTTTTTCCAACTTTCTGACATGTCTTACGTTTTTCGTCCCTTTCTTGTTGCCGGCAAGCATTATCTCCAAAGATCTGACAGCGATAATACACCATTGTGCGGCTGGTACATTATTTCTAAATCAGCAAGTATCCATTACCGAACCCAGTCGCCTATCCCTCACTGCAGTAATTCGGTCACTGAGATCTGATAGCGCGCACTGCGTACGTGCTTATTTAATTTGAAAATCTTACAACTATTTAAAGTTGACATAGTGACAAGAATAGAGAAGTTTACTTAGTTGGTGTAATCACTTAGTTACGATAAGATCCCTAAATACAACAAGAACTTTTAGTTACTTGTTAAGAATAATGCATGGGATTACGTAAATGGAAAGAAACCTAAGCCCACAGGTCCAGCTGAGGACTGGGAGGCTGCTGATGCCAAGGCAAAAGGGATCTCATTTTTTCCATTAGTCTTAGCGAGTTTCGACATGTAAGAGGATGTCAGACGTAAAGAGATAGGTATGGTTAAAACTTAATTATATTTTTGCATTGAAAAGACCTACGCAATAAGCTACTTTATTAAGCAATCAACGGTACAAAAAATTGGATGACGGTGGTGATGATTATGTCACGAAGCACCTTAGTAAATTGTTTAAGACGAAAGACAAGCTAAATAAAATGGAGGTAGACATACATAATTATTTACTTTCTATCACGTTGCTGTACAGTTTGCTGCGAGTATTGAAATCTTCAGATGTGTGCTCAAATCCAGAGATGAATTATCCGATCCAGAGGTATTGAACGAAAAAATACTGGAAGAAAGTAATTCTAGACATCAACAGACACAAAATAAAAGAAATCGACTTGTAATAACAACAATTTTATTTCCTCTTTTCCAACTAAAAGCCCATTTTCTTTATTATCCCTGTCCATTGACAGCTCTTGCACGTTCGAAAACAATAAATAACACTTATAAAATTAATCAGCTAGTAATTTTCTAATAACAACATACTAAAGTATTTTATATATATGTGTAATAACAAGCTTAATTATGACCAGTCTGGGCAGTTTACCATTTAATTTGTTAGCACAATAGGCCAAGACCTTTCTCAGTGCGCAGTGTGCACTCACAGTAAGGGATGGACGGATTATCACAATATACGTAGCAGTCCCATCCTTTAGGTTAGGGTCGCCACACGCGCAGCCGACCCTGGATAATGTAGGTGACGACAAGGGTCAACGACCGGCGAAAGTCCGTCATACGTGCAAATTATTGGTCACCGGATTACCACGGGTGGACTGGACGCAGCTTTGGTCCAAAAAATAGGTGACCACGATTGGTGAAAGTGTTCGTCTGGATTGTACAGTTTGATTGACTGGATATGGATAAAGACGTTTGAGAACCATCCCTATTACTGATATCGATATGAATTGTTTGGAAGTTGCTTGTTTCGCATAAAAAAAATCCCATTTTGTAACATTTTGCTATAATTATCGTTACTTATAATTTTTCTGCAGCTGAAAGAAAAGTATTTATTCTAATCTTTTATCTACATAGAAAAAGATAACTTTGGTTAACATTATGTTATGATTTCCCGTTGAAAATAGTAGGGACTTTCTACATTATTTATATTATTGCATTATAACTAACAATCGCTTCATAATATCATATGGCATTTGTTGTTATATGATAATGATAATCGATATTACAAACGATAGAGATCAAAATTTTTTTGAACATGAAGACCTAGAGATTCACCTATAGTGAAATAAACGTAACGTTTTTCAATTTCATGTTACGTCGCGATAAAGCGCACACATTCTGGATATATCCGCGTATGAAAAATTATCAAGACTTACATAAAGCCGTATTTCTAGCAAATACTGCAATAATCGATGGACCCCATCAATCCGAGGGTCTAAGATAAGATCACCGAGCTCATAGATTACCGAAGTGCCAAATAACATCTCAATTTCCATTGACCATGTATCTTCGAATACATAAATCGTTCCATGACAGAAGGAACAAAAATTTATGGGCCGGCCTGCGCCGGAAAGCCTTCAGAATTACTGCGCAAGTGTTGTTGGCGTAAACATAGTGTAAGCTCTAACAACCCTGTCTCCTAGAAATCAGGGGTTTTGTTTCTATTCTGTCTTATACGATGATTCATTTTTGTTTTTTTAGTTCTGATGCTGATTTAATTTGTGTTTTTTTGTACATTGAACTGTTGGCAGCTGCAATGTCTATTTCTAGTTTAAATTATCTTCTGTTTTTAAGTTTCCGTGGTCGTTGTTTTTGGCGCTCTCTGGCACAGCATGACGCTTATTTCTAGATTAGAACCATAATGTTTTGATCTATGTCAACTGTCTATCTTTCACATTAGATCTTGGTCAGAAAATTAGTCTTCATTCTAGTTTCATAGTGTTGTCAATGACTCCAAATTATGCTGATGACAACAAAATAGAAGCGTTTTAGAGAAAACTATTAGTATAGTATATTCACTAGAAAGGACATATAGGCGACTTTATAATCCCAGTAAAATTCTCCGCAGTAAATATGAGTCTCGGACAATAGTCAGTACACTATTTTACCCACAATCTATTTATTTTTCTCTTTTTGTCAGTCTTAAATTAATGTCTATCTTTTTTTATCTTCGTTCTGCATCATCGGCAAGTCTATCTATGCCAAGAAGAACATGCAAAATAAACGAGGCAGAAGTTAACTTTAATTATATGTAATCTAACTTAAAAAGATGAATGTCGAATGAGAATACGACATTTTCATGAGATTGAATTGGTGGTGTGGATTAGCGATTTGCTTCGCATCCAACTTAATGAAAATGTGGCCACGAAACGTGAAATAGTCTTGGTTTTGTCTAAGCAACGTTTTGTGTGATCTGCTTACCCCATTTGTGAATACAGGCGTGATGTATGTACGTGTAATGTACTACATATTAAATATCGACTCAATAAAAGATCACTCGCAAACGCTCTTAACTTGCACCCCACCAAAACAACCCCAAAGTTATCAGTAACTTTGTTATTGGTATAATAAGAATGGAAGCCGCTGCGAAAACACGAGGCCGACTCTCACCCTTCCACGCCCGTGTTAGGGTTCATTTTCGCGAACCAAAACACTATTTACAGTTGCGTCAAAGCGCTGGGCTGCCTAATAAAAATATTTATTTAACCATTGATTATGATTACAGTGACACAGAGTTTTATTTGCCCAATGGCTTTGTGACTAAGTGCTTGGAAGTCCGATGTTCTTTATCACAAATGGTCCAGCTAGTCCTGAAAGCCTGTAAAAGTTTTTCGGACATCGAACATTCTTGTATTGTGGCGACAAAGCGTGCCTAATTGTGACAATGAGAGTCAAGGAATGCTTGGTAAGACTTATTTGGGTATTATAACATTTCGTCGACGAGATTTCCAAATCCGCTGTGTACTTTAGCAACAGAGAGCAATTTCAGGAGCGACAAAATATTGATTTCTGGCATAATTAGCATATTGTTCTTGATAGTTATTATAAATTACCATAACCGAACGCTTGTGTTACCGAATGGGATAGACTGAGCACATGAAACATTACCGAAAGAAAACCGTGACTATTTCAAGTTACGTATCTTATGTATACAGGGTGGCCCATCTAAAACGGTCAGTATGGGGAAGTCCGAAACTATACGAGATACGAAGATCTCTTCTTAGGAACCATGACATCGATTTTAATAAAAAGAAAAACTGCATTCATAGATTTAAAAAAAAAATGTGTACTCAGTCCGGGACTCGAACCCGGTTGTTTTGAAGAAAAAAAAAACTTTTTCTATTTCTATTTAGATATCGATTGTGTAGGTCTTAAGCAGTAAATATGTGCAAGAAACATGATTTCTAAAATGAATAAAATGCATTGTTTTTATTTGCTTTAATTTATTTTAGTAGGTGTTCAGAGTGATTACAGTTACAAACGTAGTAGGAAGGCGGTGGTCACTTCGAACACCCACTAAAATAAATTAAAGCATGTGAAAAGAATGCATTTTATTCATTTTAGAAATCATGTTTCTTGCACATATTTACTGCTTAAGACCTACATAATCGATATCTAAATAGAAATAGACAAAGTTTTTTTTTTCAAAACAACCGGGTTCAATTCTCGGACTGAGTACACATTTTTTTTAAATGTATGAATGCAGTTTTTCTTTTTATTAAAATCGATGTTATGGTTCCTAAGAAGATATCTTCGTATCTCGTATAGTTTCGGACTTCCCCATACTGACCGTTTTAGATGGGCCACCCTGTATATTATAAATTCCGATGACGGTGACCCTGGCTGTGATTGATCATGTTGGGCATTGTACATTAACTAAAAAGCTATGTTCTAGCATGAGCCCTAATATGGCTCGCTAGTCCAAACATACAACTCTCGAGGTCAACTGTGCTGTATACCTTTTAACAGAACGTTTACAACGTATCTTATACAGGGTGTCTGGAAATTGACCGTAAATATTTTAACCAGTCATGTGGTCGGGTATACGTGTCTGAAAAACCCTTGCAAAATATTCCCCGAAAATTTTCATTATTGACCTTTTGGGAGACAAATGTTTCATCGCTTTTCAGGTCATTGCACCCTGTGTTTACCTAGCTTACGACTCGTACGCTAGTCTCGTTAGTCGGCGCGTTCGCACCTGCAATTGTTCGACATTGCGATGCTACGCGGTTGACAAAGAGCCAGATTAGAAATGATGACTGGGTAATACTGGGGTTATCAGATTTTTGTAATTTTTTTACATGATGACGCGTTTTCAGACGCATATTCACGACCACTGGGTAAAATATTTGTGGACAATTTCTGGCCATACTGTATAGCATATACCTCTCCCGGGCTGCACAACAGCATGACCCTTGCATCGCTTTAAATTTGCACACAATTCCTCTAAGGCTCTAAGAAATAATGCCTCATGTGACGGTAGTACCAGCTGTCTTACTTGTACACATCCCATCATAAGACATTAAATTGGACCGGAACATTGTACCAAGCTCTTAGCGTTCTATTTACGCGCCATAATGCCCCGCATTTTACAACGTACCTGGAGATTGCAGCAAAACAATTTTCTCGACGTCTCGTAATAAGATTACTAAGGGTTTAACTAGACCTAGACTCCTGCAGGCTAGGAAATTGGTAAGACGATCGCGGCACGTGTACAGTCAGTGAACTTGGATGTTACTTCTGAAATTGGCGTTACTACTATTTCCAACCAGTTGCATGACATAAATACTCAATATTGAACTTCATGGTGAAGTTTGTCCTATAATGCGAACAAATTATGAAGGCGGTCAACCTTCTAAACATTCAGATTCCCTGACTACGATGAAAACGGTGAGTTTGAAATTGGATGTATCTGCGGAAGAAGGAAAGTAAACAACAATTATTGTAACAGGCATACAATTACGCTATTCCGAAATGGAGTAGGCAGAGCACACGAAACATGACATAGAAGAAACCATGATTATGATTATTTCATGGTTCGCAGCCGCTTCCAACATAATTTTAGGTTTGAAAACTAATGGAAGAGGTTATAATAGTGACAGGTTGCTAACTTGCCTAAGGCAAACAAAAACCTATTTCCTTAGTCCCCTTTTATGACTTCCACAGAAGAAATAGAGAGGTGTAGTTCTAGGAGTATTTTTAATAGCCTGTAAATCTGTCCCACTCGTGGACGAAGTTCTCTCTTTCGCCAGGCCTCAGGCCAATCCTCTGCGTATGCGTCCAAGTCGTCCCGCCATCTCCATCTTTGCCTGCCTCGACGTCTCTGGCCGTTTTCCGTTTTTTGAATATTTTGTGAATCCTATTTCAAACACCATGTTCATTTAAGCTTCTTATTTTGTCGGTTTTCAACTGATTCTCAGTCATATTTATAAAATAATATATCGCTGCTTATCTAAAATAAGTCACTATTCCAAAATACTACATTTTCGTACTAACTATAAAACTGGGTGGAGAATAAGCTAATCTTTGTCGTGAATAAGACACCCAAGTCGCTACGTCAAAAACTGACCCCGTGGCAGCACTGTGCCGTTATGTGATTGGTTGGAACTCGATGCCGTCGTATCGGCAAGAAGGGCCGTATGCCATTTGCACCGCGGATTTTGGCAACGTCACTACGATTGTTTGGAGAATAGCGGCAGATCACGAAATAATACGCGGGATCGTTGGTTATTCTTTATGCAATAACGCTACATTTCAAAATACATCTATATTTACGATAAAGAAAGCAAACTATTTTAATTTTTATTTCCGCAAGAGTGTTACGTTACGAAATGCAACATTCTTCATAAAAAAGTGAATATTCTAATTTTGACACATTTTGAATTCAGCCTATATTTACGAAACAGAAAATATTTTTTTCTGTATTTTTTACAAATAAGCCTGTCTATCAAATAAAGTATACCGAATTTTAAATGTATTATAGCTAATTATGACACTGTACACCATAGACCATTCTCATAAAATGCAAATATAGCCACTGTTTACGAGAAAAAAAGTGAATTGACATTACGTTATATTGTAAAATACGGATAACTCACGCTCCAAATCGAGATTAGCTCGACATGTTGCAGGCTAATTCGTAACCATTCTTCTAGGAGCCGCGGCGGCTGCTGCCTAAAAATGCCATGCGCCTTACCGCTCTGTTCGCGTGAACATTGTGGCGCGTATCGAGCTAAACTCGATTTAAAACGAGAGTTATCCGTAGTTTACAAAGATGAGTGAGTCTCACGGTACCTAGTTTAATGTTCAATGTGAGATTACGTTATGTAATAATTACAATACTAACATACACCAAAGTGTTTAAGGTGGTAAATATTGTAGATTTCGTGATGGAAATGTGATTTGATATGCTTTAGTAGATGTTTTATTGTCTCGTAAAATTATGTTATAATTATTCCCACTAGTTAACTTGATAGTATCGCAAACTTTCTATCTATATCTATCATCATCCAGCCTATATACGTCCCACTGTAGGGCACAGGCCTCCTCTCAGTATCAATATCTATATCTATACTTAATAGCCTTCATGTCCTCCGTCTTCGGACATAGGCCTGCTCTCCATTCTTCCATGCTTGGCGATCCTTTGCCAACCGCATCCAATCTCTGCCAGCCTGTTGGTAGATGTCGTCCTTCCATCTCATTGGTGGTCTGCCTCTGCTGAGAGAGTTGGCACGAGTTCTCCACTCCAGCGTACGTCTAGCCCACCAGTTATAATCCATTCTGGCAATGTGCCATACCTATCTCCACTTTCTCCTTTCAATTTCGTCTACCACATCACGGGTTTTGGTGACTCTTCTAATCCACTCGTTCCTTTTTCTGTCCATCAGAGAAATCTCGAACATTGACCTCTCCATGGCTCTCGGTGCGACACGGAGTTTCTCAACTGATTTCTTTGTTAATGTGGTCGTCTCCATGCCATAAGTGAAAACGGGCAAGACACACCGATGAAAAACTTTAGTTTTTAAATGCTGATATATCCTTCCCGAACAGAGAATGCCTGATTGCTTGCCTGATTCTACGTTCGACCTCCATAACTTGATCCTCTAGACCAAGTGTAATTTTATGTCCCAGGTATATTATTATGTAGTGATCGACAATGTCTACGGGTAGTGTGTAGCTTTTTGCTCCAGGAATGTTCGACATGATCTTGGTCTGCGTGAGATTCATCTTTAATCCTACATACATACATATTCTCACGCCTGTATTCCCAAGAAGGGTAGGCAGAGCACATGCATTCAAAAATCCAGTGCCACGTTTAGTGATTTCAGGGTAAGGAGATGGCCAAATGTGATATTGCAGTGACAGGTTGCTAGCCCATCATCCACAATACACACAATACACTAGCCCTTTCCCAGAGTCGAGTCTTACGACACCCACGGGAAGAAAGGCGGAGGTGGTATTCTAACCCGGCACCACACGAGTCCTTCCTTGAGTATCTTTAATCCTACCTTGAGTAATTCTTATTGCAGATCTTCGATCATAATTATCATGTCATCGACGTTGTCCGTAATCAGGGCTATGTCGTCCGCGAACTGGAGGTGGTTTAGCCTCTTGCCATCGATTACTAAAGCCTTGTTGGACCAATTGATTTCCCTAAATATGTTTACAATGGTGCCGTTAAACAGTTCAGGTGATATGGTGTCCCCTTGCCGTACACCCCTTTCTAGTTTGAACGGTTTAGTGAGTTTATGCAGACTTGCTGTAGATGTTTTAGGAGCCGTATATATCTTTCATCAACTCTGCAGTCTACCAGGGCCTTTTCAACTGCCCACGCTTCTACGGAATCGAAGGCTTTTTCATAATCGACGAAGGTGATGATTATTGGCTTGTTTTACTCGTGGCATTTTTCTATCACGGTCTTTATAGTGTCTGCAGATGGTCACTAGTCTCAAATCCAGAACGAAAACCAGCCTGCTCTCTAAGTTGGTTGTCATCAAGCTTATTGGTTAACCTATTTGTTAAGAATCTGGTAAATAGTTTGTAGATATGGGAGAGAAGACTCAATCTCAAACTTTACTGTGCAATAAATAAAATGTATGACTTTCTCTGACGTTTCAACTTGCGTTCAGACCTTCTTGACATTAATTTGCACTTAAAATTTTGTGCATAACACGTGATGGGCCGTTATTAAAGATAAATTAATGTTATATTTTGCGCACAACATCAGATGCGACATTATTTGTGATAAAATGAATTTCATCACTTGATTCAAAGACAAATAGGTCGTTATTTGTCATAAATTCATTTATAATTGTGCAAGTATTATGATTTGTGACTTTCTTGCTCATAATAATGTTAAAATGATTAAGACTCAACTCGAAGTGGTCATTGTTTTTTTGTTCTATTATTATAACGATGTGCCTTTTGTTTATATTTTTATACTACGGCTATTCTTGATTAACCAAGGGACTGAAAAGCTCATAGAAGAATCGTATTAAGTTAATTTTAATACAAGATATTTTGAAATGAAGTTTGTTTAATTTTCAATTCGCTGTACTGAAAAAAGTCCAATTTTGAGTTAGGCCGTTTTAATTGAAAAGCAGCGATATGTACACGAGACTTAATAACGATTTTATTTATTTACCTTCTCGACGTTTGTAAAAGATCCTGGGACAAGTTCGCCTTTAGTTGTTTCACCATCTTGTTTGTATTTTTTTGTATTTCGTGTGTACATACTCACTTACGTATATACTCTTGAAACATTATGGCGTGACTATGTGCAATAGGAAAATAATCTCAGTTCTTTGATGAGGCAGAGAAGAAAACAGCTGGAAAATGCTTGGATTCCGTGCACAAAACGTAAATGTACAATGCAACGGCTACCTCGGAAGGAATTTATCCTTGTAAGTATCGGTAAACTAGTGCATAACTATACCTGCTAACGTGGGGCTTGGAAACTAAAGTGACGTAGCATAATCGGTTATCGATAAAAATGTATCGACCATTATAATCTAGAGGAAAGCTTTGAATACACACACAATTATACGTGGACATAACCATAAACTGGTTTAGGACAACGACGTACGTACACTAGTCGAAAATTAGACTGTTTATTATTTAATATTTATGTGTATGTACGCGGGACTTAATCATGATTTTATTAACCTTCTCGACGTTTCGGCCGCGTTACAGCGGCCGTGACCGTTTGTAAGTAAGCGTGGTCAACTCGTGACCACGGTCGCTGTAACGCGGCCGAAACGTCGAGAATGTAAATAAAATCGTGATTAAGTCCCGCGTACATACATATAAAATAAAGCTTAGCGAGTATAATTTATGAGACTACGTTTTTTTCGTTTTTATTTGAAAATTACGAAAAAATATTTCAATGGTGACAGTAAAATAGACTTATTTTATCGATAAATATTTTGCTACATCACTTTTGTATGCTAGCTCTAAGATAGCACAGCAGTTCTACATAACTGTGCAACTGAACTGTTTCGCACAAAAGAATTTTTAGATATTAAAGGAACTTGTATCTTTGTAATCTTCATTAGGTATTTAGGAACATCAGCGCACCTAATGTTTTCATATATATGCTACTAAATATTTGTGTAACTACGTTGTGTTAAAATTAATTCTCTTTGATGCCCATTTCAACAGCTTAGTGACATACTTTAAAAGAGTCTAGCAACTTGCCACTATGATACTTAACTCTTTCACCTGTATTTGCACTTAAAATTATTCTACGACCACAAATGCCAATCGAGAAATACCTAGGCGGGGTTTTGTCTTTCTCACGTTTCGGGTGATGTGCCTAACTCATCTTGGCAACGTGCGTGATTCTGTGTTTGATTCTGTAACAATATATCACAAAAGGCGAGAGTCCATTATGAGTACCTAGGTAATTTAAAAAGTAATATATAAAGTAGTTAATTTATGGAGTGTTACTAAAAATACTAACACAACAGTGTCCCGACACCACAACACGCGACACCTTAACACCTTTCCATTTCTTCTGTGGCTGTCATAAAAGGCGAGTACAGAAATATATTTTGGTATGGCCAGAGCGACAGGCTAGCAACCTGTCACTATTATACCTACTTCTCCATTTTGTTTTTAAAACAAAAAATTAGTCTAGAAATGACCGCGAATAGTGAAATAGTCGTTTTGTTTTATCTACGTGGTGTGGTGTGGGTTCTGAGTACTTCGAAAGGTCACTAAATATCTAGTTACTGTATAGAGAGTTATTGTATTGTATTGTATTGTATGACTCTTTATTGTACATAAAACCATTACAAAAAACAAGATACAGGACAACAGCTTAAAATGTACAAAGGTGAACTTATCCCCGAGGGGATCTCTGCCAGTTATTGTAATATACTGGAATTAACACTCAAATCAATTGATTCCTGACCCACCATACAACCTATTTTTAGCCAAAAACAAAAGAAGTCCTGAGTTGTAGGGTTTTTTTACGACGGCCGAATAGAGCGGCGATCTTTATGTACGTCGTTGTCGCTACAACTCTTCAAAGGAAAAATGTATGACGTTTACTGCGTCGACGTCGACGTTTTGCGTCACAATCACAAACAACAGGGTCGCACTTGACTAGGTACCATAGACTTTGTTATCACATCTCAACAGATGATCCAGTCATTAGAAACGAGTTAAAGGGGTTACCTGGAACGTTTTCCGGGAGTTTTGAAAATTGGTGAATTTATAGATTTTGATGTGCTCTTTCCGAATTTCAACTTTGCCACCTCGTATCTTTGCCGCTAACGCCGCCATATTGGAAAAATGGCGCGTAAAAGCAGTTTTTTGACAATATCTCCTGTCTGACTCATTTTACGATAAAACAGTGTATTACAAAATAAAACTAGAGGCAATTGCCTACAATTTGTGTCTTAGTGTTTATTTAATAAAGTCAGTAGTTTTGGCGTACGAGCGCCACAAAGTACACTTCGCAAATTGTGTTGGTAAGCGCATAACTCATCAACGCCTGGACTAATTTGGCCAATTCTTTTTTTAACATGTTTGTTGAAGTTCAGGAAAAATTTATACGGTGAGAAAGTATTAAAAATATCGAAAATATTGTTATCCTATACAAACTTTATCGACTCGAAAAAACAGTAAGCACCGTAGGATTTCAGACACCTTACGCGTTTTTGGTAAAATGGTCTCTACTTTAGCTCAAAAAAGACGCAAGCGCCGCAAAATTTCATACGTCTCACGCTTTTTTGCGAGCTAAATAGAACTACCTATTTCGTTCATTATACGAGCACTGAAGTCGGTAAAGTGATAGTTTCTTTCATATTGTTAATGAATTAGCCCTTAGATATTTAGAACTCCCTAAGATACGGCTGTCAAAACCTCTATTGAATGACAAAAGACAAGCTGAGTTTTTCGTGGAGTAGTGTTAGAGTACACTTTGTGGCGCTTGTACGCCAAAACTATTTACTTTATGAAATAAACACTAAGACAAAAATTGTAGGAAATTGTCTCTAGTTTTATTTTGTAATAGACTGCTTCATCTTAAAATGAGTCAGACAGGAGATATTGTCAAAAAACTGCTTTCACGCGCCATTTTTTCAATATGGCGGCGTTAGCGGCAAAGATAGAGGTGGCAAAGTAGAAATTCAGATAGAGCACGTCAAAATCTATAATATTACCAATTTTCAAAACTCCCGGAAATCATTCCAGGCAAAACTACCCAATGATCAGGCTAAGAAAGACAAACCCAAATTAGCAAATTTTTATCAAAATCATAACGCTTCTTTGGGATTGTTGGGTAAAAACCTCTTTAAGTACGCACAATAATCCCTGTCAAATGGGTTTAAAACTCCATACTGTCCGCAGCCGTCAATTTTGGCTAACTGACACGGCCCGTGACCTTGCTAGTACCTAATGTACCTACTACTGGGAACCGTCACAGTTACAGCGATGACGACTTACTAGTTTATTTTTAGTTTAAATAACTATCACCATAAAGTTCCGGATCAGCAAATTGAAGTGGCAATGGGCATGCCGCATTGCAAAAAGAGCAGATGGGGTTAAACAGTGCTTGAGTGGAGACCACAGACCAGCTACTGCAGCATGACGTTTACCTACAAGATGGACAGACGACTTGATAAAGGTTGCCGGAAAACGCTGGATCCAGGTCGCTTCCAATAGGTACTTATGGAATTCTAAAGGGGAGGCCTGTGTTCAGCAGTGCACGTCTTATGGTTATGGCTGAATGGTGACGATGATGGATGATAAAGAACAAAAAAACATTAAATTAGCAATATCCTGAAAGCATACATCCTGTCTATGGATAAATAAATACCATCAAAATGTTAAAATTAACTTGGTAATAATCTTACGTAAAATTAAGTAAGAAAAGTTACTTTTGATGCAGTACTTAAAAATTATAGTGGAATAAAACGGATCCACTAACGATTTTGTAACAAGCCTAGCTCGATATGTTTCCGGCCAATTCGTGGCCCTGTATCTAGAGTTACGCAGCAGCGGAAAGACGCGTGCCGTGTTTTCAAAACTCAGTAGTCGCAAGACGCGTAGATTCCCGCTTGAACTGGCACCCTACCCTTAGGGTCCGAGGACGGACTCTGTGACGGTGCAAAAAAGTCCCTACTTTATTATGTCGGGCCGGACATTATGCCGCCGAAAGGTTTATAAAATCCGCCTATTCAATTGGGTAGTGGACGTCATTAACGGCTTAGTAATTCGGTTCTAAAGGCTAAAGGGTTGCTGGAATAATTATGTGGGATATAAATTAAGAGATTTGAATTGCGTTGGCTCTAGTTTTGTATGAAAATTTAAGTGGGCAGAGGAAAAAGCCTGTCGCCTGAAGCAAACATTAATTTATTTTCTAAATCGCCTCTTACGACACACACGTAAAAGAAGAGGTGTTATTCTAGACCTGTGGTAATCCACGAATAATAAACAGAACTAAAAGTGATGTAGCGTAACATGAAGTGAGTCATGCTTGGCATAGCGCTGGGCGATTGCGGAACGAGCATATTAGAGAACGCACGAGGGTGGTCGTTGTGGGCATATAGTCGGCAAACTGAAATGGGCTTGGACCGGCCACGTGTGCCGACGACAGTGGGGCAAGCGCATTTGGTGTGGTCACCTCGGCTGGGCAAGATAAATGTGGGCAGAGATTCGATGACATTATGGAGACATCTGGACCAACCGGCTTAGCACAGTAAGACGCGAGTAGAGATACACGCGAGATAGACTATACCTGTCACTGTCTAACCAGTGATGTTAGAAAAAGATAGGTAGACTATCCCGCACGCGAGGCGTCTAGAGCGTCTCGCCGTGTTAAGCCTACAATCTGGATGAGGGAAACAGAAAGCCGATCGGGATGGAAAAAGATGGAGTGGGCTACCACTGAACCATCAACGGTGGGTGAAAACACGGTGAAGAAGAGATTCTGACGCAAATCGGCCTTCAGCCGTTTTTAATTCCCGTGCATCCATTTATCTCACGGGGCTAAGGCAATATTTTAATCCATCTCGCAGGACATAAATTTCCCGGGCAAGTTTGCGGCTACCTCGGATCCTGTTTGCTTTCTTAATTAATTTGCATACCGTTATAAGGGACCTCAGGGGACCGCCTCTGCTCACCACAAACTGAATTACCTATTTATTGAAACAAACTTTACATAAAGCTGTATTGATTTTGTTAACGTTTTCAACGGGTTGCTACTCGCTACCTACCCACGTTGGTTTACACAACTTTGAGGTATCGGTTAATCTTATTTTACATACAGACAAAACCAGATGACTATTTCTAGCACTTATATCGAAATGGAGTTCCTGCATTTGTATGAAAACCAAACGTGCCACTTTTTCTCTACCTACTGTAACGTCACATGAGTGCTTTAGTGATGGGAATTGACAGTCCGAGTGAAACCGATTCAAAGGTCACGCCGCCTTATTCAAGTTGTCCTGTCTCTAGGCAGTTAAACCTAATCTAAGGGTCAATTCCCACCAAAAGAGCAGCGCAGCGCGGCGTAGCGCAGCGACCCGCTCCGTGGAATGAGAATTTCAACTTTATTTTCATTACAATAAGACTTATTATCGCATGAGAAACTCTAACGATGCGGGCGCATGCCCGCGTATCCATGGTAATAACAACGCATTCCATAAACGAAGCCGTGCGACTGCGCGAGCCTTCGCAGGAATGCCCAAGGATGCTCGAGCAGTCGCGACGGCCGCTGTCAATACATATGTCAATATGTCAATAATTATGTAAATTCCAGCGACTTCCTACGCATTCCAGCGGCTTCTCGAACAGTCGCAGGAATCGTCGCGCCTTCTCCACGGAGCGGGTCGCTGCGCTACGCCGCGCTGCGCTGCTCTTTTGGTGGGAATTGACCCTAAGTGGTACAAAACTAAATGAAATCGCGTCAAAGGAAGAGCATTGCTCTCCCTTTCGGCTCTCTTTTGGCACTCGAAGTACATACACTTGAGGCATCTATTTTGATATAAGTCTGTGGGAACAACAGTATCAAGTGAACCTGTTGCGTGAAATTATTTTAACGTATTTCTTTCGTCGGCTTTTCTGACATCCACGGAAAGGAGAAGTGTTATTCTAATCCCAATACCACACGGCAGATCTTGTCTTCATGCACCAATTATGATTACAATCTTCATTATGCTTTCACTCATAAAAATAAATAAAAATGTCTTCTGTGTATATAAAATTTATTTCAAAATTTAGCGAAATTAGTAAGAGTAGGAGTCATAAACATGTTTGACATCTATTATCTTTTGTTGGATGCGAGAGGTACCTATGACCTGTCACCATCTTCGGACGGAAGATATCAGATTTGACTTCAAATATACTTTAAAGAAGTCTACGAAAAATATACAATTTGAATAAATAAAAACAAAGAGATAGCGGTGGATTTATCGCAAAAGAGAATGGCTGGTAACAAAATACTGCTTAAATAGTATACTATGTCATTGTTGTTACCCTGTCGTCAACACACCTAAATCTATTTCCTAAATCTCTTATGACATTCACGGAAGAATAGAGGTAATTCTCAACCAGATACTTCACGGGTCAGCTGAAACCTTACTAGATCGTTTCCAGTGTTTCCTCATTCTGCCTTTTTCTCGGCCTTGTAAGCTAATAAGTTTAATTTAATTATTTCCTGAACAAGTCGGGCAAATTTGCAAAGCATCATACTAATTAATAGAAGACGAGGGTTACCGCAAGTTAAGTAAGGTGCAAGTTGAAAGAGAGTTCCAGAGAGTAGAGAGGATCTTTCTATAAGCGGTTTTATAATATTATATAATGTTATTCTGTTTAATGCATTAATTTAGTTAATGATTAATTAGTTAATGATTGTAGAAATAGTGTAAATTGACAAATAAATATACGAATCCTGACCATCTACTAATATAGGTAGAATAGATTTTTGTTTTAATAAGCACATGGTTTTATTTTAGACTAAGTCTTACTTACTACAAAACAAAGAAGCGAGAGACAAACTTAACTTTGCCGGTGGCTCCATACTTCGATTAGAATACCAACTGTAATGTCTACAAGCTAATATCTCGCTGTCTCGCAAAAACAAAAAGGTGAAAAAGATAGGAAAATCGAAAGAAAGAAAAATTCAGAGACATAGAATAATATAAAAGAAGGTGGTCCCTTGGAGACCACAGATAAAAGTAAGGTTTAAAAATGCGATTGTAATCCGGTTTTGTTGGTGAAAATAGAAAGTTTGAATCTGTGTTAATGAATTTGAATTCAGGACAATCGCTCGCCGCTCGTAATTTTCGCCATGCCACGTCACCCAACATTTCAGTGAAGTGCCTACTTCTGCAAGTCGTCAAGAGGCCTCCGGTCTTCCTTAGGCGGATGACAATAAACATAAAAGAACTCAACCATAGCCAATGTGGCAAGTCATCCACGATCATTGTGTAGGACAGAAATACACAGCGACACTCAATTATCAAGACTACAGGACAAAAATGTGGTCAGTATTTGCAATACCCGTGTGATGTTAGGTTTAGTATCTCTCTCCATCTTTGGACGGAATTTTTTAAGGTATGTTTTAAGTGACCAGCGAGTATCCCATTACATCTTTTTATTCTAACTTTAAACTTAAAAATAATGTTAAAAGTAGCGAAAAAACGTGAATCCCCTCCTTATTTAGGAATATGTATGTATCTACATAAAATATATTCCGTCGTATCACTAAGGTACCTCTCTGTGTGGCTGTTACCTTTCAGATTCAACCACTGAACCGATTTTGACAAAACTCGGTTACTAACTTTTGTCACTCTGAAGAAAAACTGCATTTTTTTATATCATATTCACATGTACACTACTTTTTATTTATGTGAGTATGGATGGGTGTGTTGAAAGGAGCAGAGCTAGACGGACATTCCGTGACCAAATTAGCGACGTTATAGAAAAGTCAAGTCAAGAGTAACCAAAACTGACGAGCATGTGTGAAGAGATTAATGAACGTGGATGAAGAAAAAGACGTATCTCCTGATCGTAGCAAGTAGAACAAAGTAGTCTCTGCCTACTCCTGTAGGAAAGAGGCGTAGCGTATGTAATTTGTATGTAATTTACTCCTTTTTATTCCAAAGTATAATAGACACTATTAAAACACAAGGTACAAAGAAGAGAAGTAATCAATTTCGCACATGATTCGTTTACTATTGATGACTATGAAAAATTACGTTAATCCCAATACATTGCGGTTCTAGATCGACCACTACACGACGATTGCTTCATCGCCTCGAAATGTAAAGCAACCAACACAATTTAGCTAAATGTAGATATTGTGTTAGAATAGAAATACAGGGTGTAATCTGTTCCACTAGGCCAGGGTTTCTCAAAGTGGGGTACGCAAACCCCTAGGGGTTCGCCATTCGACAGCAGGGGGTTCGCGACAAGATTTACGTAATGGTGGCTTGATAACTGTCAGGTACACAACCATGGTGGTAAAAATTGTCCAAAATTACTCTTAACATTCAATCCGTTTGCTACAAAGAAACAAGCACAGCACACCCATCACATTAATATTACAAAAGACATTTCTTTTGGTATTGTATGTGTTACCTTTTTTATTAAGATAAAACCTTATTTTCTTCCACATGTATTTTTTCTTGGGGAGGGGGGGTGGGGGTGGTTGTAAGTGGTTCGTGGGATCGAAACTTTGTTAACAGGGGTTCGCGGAGCCGAAATTTTGAGAAACCCTGCACTAGGCCACTGAAAAGGATATGACTAGCATATTTTCCCCATTCAGAAAGTGTAAGGTGTTTCTTAGTTTATTGTAAGCGTGCATACGCCTTTGTTTGAAGACAAAAGGTGAAGTTTCAGCTAATCTTTGCTTTAGGCTGAGACTACAGTAAGTCGTGAAGCGAAATTCGATTATTTTGCTTTCACAATGTAAATGAAAGTAAGTATGTCAGAATAAAAAGAAATGGCGCTCTGTTATCTCTGCCTATCTCGTGATGTGTGTAGTTTTTCAATGCACGGAGTCGGGTTTCCAGTTCTTCCATGGATGTCGTAAGAGGCGACTTAAAGGTAATCTAACGCCACCTTTGGGCAAGTATTAAAACTTCTACTAACGTCATCTACATCATGAAACGTCAAATGGTATCCCGCTAACGAAGTTTCGAAAATCGATTGCATAAATACAACTTCTGACTTTCTCTCTGTGAACTTCGGTCCTCAGGCACATCAGAAATGCTGGCTCGTAAGAATCAGGCTTTTTTTTTAAACATTAATTTCTTATGTCAGTTTTTTGACGTAAATTTGAATAACATTTTATGTAAAAGATTATTCTGTTTATTTGCGTCGGAACTTGTGTTAGTTTGTTTTGTACATAAATATAAATATGTACGTGGACTAACAGTTTTATTTGTATAGCCCACAATCCGCCTGGAGAGAGATCTCTCTAATAGAGTCATTCCCGCACGACAGACTAGAAATCTGTCACTTGAATACATCAAACTTTAACCCTAAAAATTGTGCGGAGTGCTTCGTGCGCTTTACCTACCCCATTCAGTTATAAAGACGTGACATTTCTGTATGTATCCTACCCCTAAATCCCTACCCTAAGTGGCCCTGCATTGTATAACGCGCTAAGGGTGACACCGCACTTGAGACAAAGCCTCCGTTCAGGCCATAGACAAATTAAAAAGACCGACGAAGAAGTTGCAGATTTTGAAATATAAAACACTAGCTTTTGCCCGCGGCTACGCTCGCGTTAAATTCGGGGTAACACAGAAGAGATCTTGTTAGTCACAGCCCGCATCCTATCGTCATATTTTGGAAAATTCAAACAAAATCTTTATACATTGTAGCCTATGTGCTATTATGATGTATAAGCTACATTACTGTAAAATGTCATTAAAATCCATTCAGTAGTTTTTGGGTTAAAGAGTAACAAACATCCAAACATCCAAACATACTCACAAACTTTCACATTTATAATTTTAGTAGGATACATAAACGTCGGGATTGATTCCCCAAGTGCAGTTAGCAGAGCCCACTAATCATTACATAGATAGAAACGACATTTCACGTTTTGGAGACACTTTGGTCACAGTCGGAAGTTTAAAGTAAGGCGAATGTATTATAGTCGCCTACAGCATACCTTAACATATTTTCTTAGTCGCCTCTTAAAACATCCGTGGAAGAAATGGAGAGGTGTTATTCTTAGCCTGACACCACGCTGGATTATGTCAGCTTAGCTATAGCTATAGGCAACTAAGGAAATCACGTCACTAATTATACCTGTCATCACAAAACCTAAAGAATATGCCAGAAGCGGCCACGAAACGAGACAAAGTCATAGTTTTGGCTTTTATTTATACATACGCGTTCAACATTCGGAGCGAGCGTCTGACATTGTTAGTGTTGTGTGTCGGTGTGATAGGGTGATGGTGGACAATATTGATGAAATGCGGGTAATCGGGGAACCGTTACTGATGAAAATCAAGTGCGGGTAGTTCGAAGGACCCGCACTGCCAAACAAACGTCGTGCTTTGCTTCAGTCAGCTCGTGACCACGGTCGCTGTAACGCGGCCGAAACGTCGAGTTGGTAAATAAATTAATTTCGTGATTAAGTCCCGCGTATGTATAAATAATATGAGTGAGAATGGCGAAAGTTTAAAACATTATGTAGTTTTGTCTTTGTAGCATTTCGTGTGCTCTGTCTACTCCATTTGGGAATACAGGCGTGATGTACAGTCAAGGAAATTGATACCAATGCCACTTTGAACCTTTTCATAGCGAGTTTCATATTGCTTTGATTAGTAGAAAGTATGGTATGTCACAGTAACATTTCTTGTGAAAAGGTACAAAGTGGCACAGTAATCAATTTCCTTGACTGTATTGATAATAGTCGTCAAATTGCTGAATTGATTTTTTAAATCTTCCCAACAATCGGTTTGCAAGGGGTCGATTGATTTTCTGAAGGCAGTGGCGTGGAAACGGACTTGGTCGTAAGTTCCGATACTACATTGTTCTGGGCACAATAGGTCTATGTGCCGTCCCTTTGGATACACTTAACACTGGTAATTGATTTAGTTTGTAGAATATTTCAAATAAATAATAACTAATTGAACCTTGATATTTTAGTTTAAACTTCAATATCAACTGCTAATGAAATTTAATTTAAACCTAGTTGGCCTTTCATCTGGTTCTTAGTCTTTTAGTCTAGATGTACGTGATGGACGATTTAGGCTGGAAACCTGTCACTATCATATGTTTATTACCAATATTTTTACCTGAAAATAATTATAATGAAAGTGACTACGGTAGGGATTTCGTGTGCTCTGCCTACTCATTCAAAATTAGAGGCGTGATGTATGTGATTTTTATTTGAAATTTTAGTATTAGTTTTACTATCAATAACGTTGAGCTGTAATTTTTCGGTATTTAAGAATTCCTATATTTGAAAGAATACAAACATACATAAATATTCCCAAACGGGTTAGGCAGAGCATACGAAACTTGACATAGACAAACCATGATCTTGACTATTTCACGCTTCCCGGGCACTTCTAGCATAATTTTAGATTTGACAATAGATGGAACAGTTATAACAGTGACAGGTTGTAGCCTGTCGCCTAAAGCATACCTGATCCTATTTTCCTTAGTCGCCTCTTACGACATCATCGGAAGAAATGGAGTGGTGTTATTCTATCCCGACAGACAGGGATAGACTTTATAGGACTTGAATTTTGACTTTATATCCGTTCTCAAATATTCTGCTGTTTTGACAGCGTTGTAAAATATACGGAGTAGCAACGCTCAAAACGCAATTCTCAAGGGACGAGATTGTGTACCCAAGTTGTGTGTTGTGTTTGTGAGTCAGGCAAACCGTCGGGGATAATCGCATTTATCAACACACAGTAAGGACACGCTTTGGGGACGCAGTGTTTCAGCGTATGGGTTACATAAATATAATTTTAACTGTTTTACTAATGTCAGGCGAGCTGCATTGATTGGCATTCTGTTTTATTTCTCAATTATATAGTTCTTTAGGATTATTTTAAAACTAAGCTAACCTACAGAGTTCTACAGGATGGTCTTGAAACGGATTCTAATTAGTTTTGTTTCAGATAAAAAACAGCTGTCAAATGAATCAGTTTGTGAAATTTAATTCTGAGAAACAAGGAAACACCCAAATTAAATTACGCAAAATGTATTTATATAAATTATAGAGCATAAAAGAGCTACAAAAAACTTGTTGACAGAATTATCGTATCTCCTCGGATTGCCGAGTTATTATCAAAAAACCAAATGTTAACCTTTTTTTCAAGATGGCGGAAAATCCACATAGGAAATCGTGGTTGACAATTTCAAGTTAAGAGCGTGCAAACAAAATTCGGTGATTTTGATATTTTTC
>BHDV01047451.1:18552-53026 GCA_005406045.1 Adoxophyes honmai
GGTCGAATTGAGAACCTCCTCTTTTTGAAGTCGGTTAAAAAGTAGCCTGTGTCACTCTCCATGCCCTACATACATATTCTCACGCCTGTATTCCCAAAAGGGGTAGGCAGAGCACATGAATTCAAAAATCCAGTGGCACGTTTAGCAATTTCAGGGTAATCAGATGGTTAAACGTGATATTGCAGTAACAGGTTGCTAGTCTATTTTTATAATAAGTATTTATTTATTTGAGAAGTTAAACGGGAGACACATTTTTCGGCTTTGGAAGTCTCTCGCGCAAAGTATTAAGTTTAAAAAATAAATACTAGAAACCTTGTATTTAGATACTTCACACATATGGGTTCGATTGAAGGTTTTTTTTGAGTTTCATTAAAGTATGTTATCTGTTTTTATTTTGTGTGAAAATCTTCCTGCGGTTCACATTATACTTCTAATTACCTAGTTTCAACAGTATACTTCTTATACATTCGGAAAAAGTAGCTGTGACATACGCCCGATAAACAGACAGACAGACGTGACAAATATCAGTTTCGTTTTTTGCCATTTATCTACATAACCCTTAGGGGGCGTTCATAAATTACGTGAGGTGTTTTAGGGGGGGAGGGGGTCGAGTCAAATCTCATCTAATCTCACGTTGGGGGGAGGGGGGGTCACGGCAAATATCACGCAATTTTTTTCTTGTTTGAAACAAACAAAAAAACTACTGTTTTGGTCCATTTAATCCAGATTCCTAAGGTCTAAAGTCTTAAAAACCGAAGTGAGGATGTCGATGACGCTTTACATTTGACACTTCATGAGTGTATCCGAACGAAGAAAAAATCCTTTTTTTTTTAAAGTTACGTCATTCACTTTTTTTTTTTTTTTTTCAAATAAATATGTTTTTTTTTCTTTTTACAGTAACAATCCAACGCGTTTTCGTAACAAACCCACATTTTGAAAAATCTTACGTGAGATTTGGGGGGTGGGGGAGGGGGTTGAATAAAATCTCACGACATCTCACCAAGGGGGGAGGGAGGGTCAGAAAATTGAAAAAAACACCTCACGTAATTTATGCACGCCCCCTTAAGACTAAAGACCTTCAGCTCTATTGGAGTCTTTCCCCCAAGCGAAGTCTCATATTCGCTCGTCCATACTCATACTCATCCTCACCTTGATGCGTGAGCGAATGGATACTCAAGTGGCCGAGCTGTGTGTACGTCTTGCCGCACGTCGTACACATGTATGGCCGCTCGCCAGTGTGTGTCCGTTTGTGTTTCTTCAACTCATAACCCGTTTGGAATATCTTGTCACAGTCTTCGCATGGGTGGGGGGATTTCTTCACGACGCGCCTGCGCCTTTTCCTAAAAAAAAAATTAAGAGAAAATTAGAACTTTAGAACAATGCATTCAGTGTGATGTGTGGTGTTCAAGTATTATGTAACGCATCTTGAAAAATATATAAATAACTCATGTTTTAAATCGAGTTTAGCGATTCGCGAATGGAGCGGTGGCGCGCAGTGCGCGTTTGGCAGCAACAGCCATCACAAATCCTAGATGATACTATTGTATTTTATCATAAATTATAATATTAATTCAATGAATTTTAAGGTTATTCTTATTTTTCTATTTTTGTTTGATAATAAACAATATTTTTTTTTACATTTTCCTGAGTTGGCAACCCTATACATTTAGATCTTAAGGGGAAGCCCTCGATTGTATTATGTCATTCGGGGAAGGGTGCAGAAAGACGTTACAGTGTGTTATAGGGGGAGGGGACGAAAATCTTTAAAAAATGTGTAAAAGTTATGGCCAAAAATATTCCCTTACTTTTTGGGCTCTCCATTGGGGTCTGTCTCATCATCAGAGATGAGGATGACTTCTGGTTTTACAACAATCTCCTCCACATTGGCTCCGTTTTCCATTGCTACTGAAAATTAAAAAAAAAAACATAGTATACTATACCTTATCGGTTTAGGTAGTTAAAACAATATAAACAATCTTGACATGTCTTTTTATTGAAATACACAGTCTAAAAATGAAAATTGTTACACTATACAATTCAATTATGAAAGTAAATGATTTTTTTATACCTAAATTGTAAAATGTAAAGATTGCTATTTATTAAGTGTATGTTTAAATAAAAAGACACGTCAAGATTGTTTACATTGTTTTAACTATCTAAACCCATAAGGTATAGCAACCCATCACAGTTTGAGTGGGTTGGTCCACTAAAAAAATGTGGAAAAAAATTAAACACATCAAAATCATTCAGTATGCCTTACATATGTAGCTATTTTGAGCACTAGAATCATTGAACATAAAAATACCTTAAACTTATTGCATAATGTAACAAAGGCATTTGTTTAAATTGTATGTTAAAAATAACTATGATACAAAATGATTTAATTCTGTTTATAGTGTATTAGGACATAATTATATAGGAATTTCCTAAATTAGGCAGTATCATTTTCAAAGTAATATTTAATTTTTAGAAGTTTTATATGCGGAAAAAAACATTTTAGAAATTTTTATGATATTTTTATTCATAAAACTTTCTGTTGTATTTTTTTAATGCAAAACTTGAATAAACATATTTACTGTAAAATTTGTAGTATGACGACAAAGCACAATAAACATATTAAAAAAACTGATCTAGAATATTGTGTTAGATAACAAAGTTGTTCGTTTTGATAAAAAAGGCGTATTAATGTGAAATTACCAGCATCATTATTATTATTGCTTAACTTATACTTGCTAAAACTAACTTTAAACACGCGGTAAATTACATTTAAAACAAGAGTAAATTAACCAAATCGAAAACAAGTCACAAAGATCGGTAAAATCGTCTGTCACTAAAAAAACAACCACGTTAACTTGCTTGTGAAAAAACTTCCATATTTTTTGCAATTAATTACGTACTTACAAGGTCACTGACTTGTTTTGGAACTACTCAATAGATGCACATTAATATGTTTCGCGTAAATAAAGTGCTAGTTCTGTTTATAACAGTGTAATTAACCAACAATGCTTGTTTCTAAGTTTATTTTGATTTCTTCAAAAGAAAAATTCAATAATTTGCTGTCAAGTAGACAGCTACAGGATGTCATGGAATAATTACAAAATCTACTATCTTGTTCTGGATATTCCCCACCGCCTAAGCCATGCTCACGACATTAGCTTACTTTTTTCATAAAATGATACCATTCTAAAGAAAAAGTAACTGGAAACTACACACACCCCGTACATTAGACAGCTTTTAGCTGTTCTTTTTTTCTCATTCCGGTCTTGTAGTTACTTTTCAGAGTTAAATTTCTACCAAACGCAAGTACCGATTGCACGCTGGCAGCACTTTTTGCGTTTTGATATTGCAAAAATGGCAAAAAAGAAAGTTAATTTGATTTAAACTTTATTACGTCATAAAGCAGAAGCACCTAACTGAATAATAAAAATTATATAATAGTAATTACGAATTAATGAAATAAAATAAAATACTTTTTAATTTATTTGTTTATAAAAAAATCTCAGCTACTAAAGCGATTTAATGTTTTAATTGGGTTGAAAGGTGTGTAGTTTATTAGCATTAACAATATCTGATTCCGAAAAAAATAGTTAAACTATTATTTGTCACTTAATCAATGTAACACTTGCGGCCTTCTGAAGCCAATCCGGCCAAATTAAAAAGTGCTATATCTCTTCTGAATTCAAGCATATGTTTTGAGATTTTCAATATAGCAGTGTATATTACAATCGGGTCAACCATGATGTCATATCATTAGCTTAATTTTAAAAGTGACGTACCAGTCGGTATCATTTCTTTGCGAAATTCGGTAGACTGAGCACCGGTGTACTGTAAATATCTATTTCTGTAACACTACTGTTAGAAATGCCGTATTTTCCACAAAGACTAGCCGGTAAGTAAGAATTTTGATATCTATAAGACTTCGTGGCGACTATAATTAGTGTTATTTGAGTAATTACAAGTGTTATCTTGTTTGTTTAAGTATTATTTGCGGTTGTCATGGTTTTCAAATGTTTAATCGATTTTATTAAAGCAGGCAGTAAGCAGGTGCAGTCATATTTTTCTGTTTTTCCATGAGTTTCAATTGATAATTTCATCCAATAATAATAATTAACTTTAAAATTTTATTGAAGTAACAAACACTGTAAAAATCAAATCTACCTACCAAAATCTGTAAAAATCATAATTGTTTATAATTATTTTAAATAAAAAAATACAATTAATCGTACTCGTAATTACTTGCAAAAAACGTGTATGTGTGTAACTAGCTGATAAAACATTATTTTACGTCAAGCTATTAAAATTTCCCGCAACGACTGCACCGAATGCATTAAAATTATAATAACAATAGATCAGCTGTCTCGAAAGTCGACGTTTGACGTTTTGATATTTTACGACACTTGAAATGTTTTTCTATGAAGAGTTTACGGGTAGATCTTTAGCCATCATTAACGTAAAAAAACGTACATACATACATATACTCACGCCTGTATTCCCATGAGGGGTAGGCAGAGCACATGGATTCAAAAATCCAGTGCCGCGTCTAGCAAATTCAGGGTAACCAGATGATTAAACGTGATATTGCGGTGACAGGTTGCTAGCCCATCGCCCACAATACACTAACCCTTTCCCAGAGTCGACTCTTACGACACCCACGGGAAGAAAGGGGGAGGTGCTATTCTAACCCGGCACCACACGGGATAAAAAAACGTATTTGTAATATAATTTAAAATGAGCCATAATAAGTTTCTTAACACTTAAGAACGTCTTAAGTTGAGAATACTTCTGACAGACGGCACAATGCAACAGTGACGTAACCCAGTAAATGTTAAAAACGCGCCTTGACCCAAAACGTATTTGGTACGATCCTAGTTTGTTTACGTTAGTGACGCTGCACGGTTCAATGCATCGTTAAACTACTTTTATAAAAGTAGTTTATCTTGTTGCCGATCGATTTAAAACAGGACGATGTTCCGTTTTTATTTACGAAGTACATATATTATTGTAATTATTGTTTAAACATACCAACGAACTGCTATAATAAATATTGCTGTGACTATTAGGTAATTTTGAAACTTTAAATATGTTTAGCGTAGTAATGACGCATTATGACCAGTGGTAAATAAAATAATAAAAATCGGCCCACATAAAATAAACCCTAATAATATTATAAATGTAAAAGTCACTCCGTTTGTCTGTCTTTTATTTTTTCAAGCTTCGACCTCTGTATCGATTTTGGCGAAATTTGATATGAAGATGGTTTGAGTCTCGAGAAAGGTCATCGAACTTTTATACCCTAAGATGTGACGAGCTAGGTATAAAGCGAGATCGGTTTACTCGTTATTCTTGTTTAATCTATATGTTTAGATTAGATTAGATTCATTTATTTATTTTGGCTGCAAATTGGTGGGTAGATAGCTTAGAGCCAGGAAAAGGACATAGGATTATTTTTATCCTGTTCGACATCTAGGTATATACAGGGTGGCCCATTTTAGGTACAGGGACGTTCTCTCGTTCTAATACCTGAGATGATGATGATGATGAGTCTCGCTAAAACTCGAGAACGGCTGGAACGGCCGAACGGCTGATGGTTTTGGCTGATTTTGGTTTGGAAATGTTTATCGTAGTTTAGGGAAGGTTTAAACGGTGAGAAAATTTGGGAATCGTGTGAAATAAAAAATCTTTCAAAGGCGGGACGAAGTTCGCCTGGCCAGCTAGTAATTAATAGAAATGGGCACAAATTAATAACAACAATGTCAGGGGTTCAAAATAATTAAAAAAAAAAACGATTTAAATAAAACTATGACTTGAACATTTTACATGTGGTTTTATTTAAACCTATGTACAACAGGATATAAAATAATAATAACAAAACAATCATAGTAAATAAATGGGCACAAAAGATAGTGTTAAGCGATAAACGAATACTATGTAGATGAAACAACTAGTTAAGTGTATATGTAGCATGGGACCTTGAGGCACTTTCAATGAGCAGTTACTAGGTATTGAATGAGATATGAGCATAATAAAAACAAGTACGTACTACAGTTTTTGTGTAACTCAAGGGCTTGTCAGACCTTCAAATGCAATAGACACGTTTCGGTTATCTATGAAATTGGCGTTTTATATGGAGATTCCCATAGCACCTTGTGGTTGCAGGGTTGCAGTACTCCACTCATAACAATAAACATATAAACAACCAACAATGAGCATTACGCAAGTTATTTTCATGCTTAATGGCACTATTAAACTAACTGTGAGACAATTGTGGTACTTGTAGTATGAAAAAATTGGAACAAAACAAAAAAAATAAAATGTTAGTGTACTACCTATAATTATATCTATAATACAGTTAGAAGCATAAGAGAAAAATCCCAAATTTAGTAAATAGGGATCCACTAAACAGGATGTGTTGTCAGAAATATCTTCTGCAATTTTCATGTTATCTATACTTGGAACTATTTCTATTCAAATTTGAGAAAAATGTGTCACTAAAATCCGTACACATGTTAATACATGTTGTATATTTTATTATATTAACTTTTTACAGAAAAAGGACACAGTGTATATCTCAGTAGCCGAAAAGTTATGGGCTGCTTATACTTTAAAATAATAAAACAATGAGTCATGGCGTTAAGTAAAACCCGTTTATTTACTCAAGAAACCGATATCGGACTTCTATTAATAAACAGTGACATAATTACAATTATTAACTTTCAACGTAACTAAACAATTTTTATTACGACATCACTACATTATTTGATACGAATAGCACATAGGTATACGTAATGTAAAGTAACTAAATAAACAAGTACTTAAACAAATTATTTTACAACAAAGGCGGACTTATCCCTTAAGGGATCTCTTACAGGCCTTACAGCCAACCACCGAGTCAAAGAGGAATCTTGATTATACTCTGTCGGTTTAGGTACCATCGCGAACAGGGATTGTTGAGCCACTTACCTATGTTTGTAACTTGGTCGTATAAACATTAAACACAGCAGGGGATCTCCTTTAGAGATATGTTCACCTTTGACAGTTTTGTTTTGTGCTTGTTATTTTGTCATGTTTGTTTTGTACAGAGTTACATACATATGTACAATAATGTACCATCGCGAACAGGGATTATTGAGCCACTTACCTATGTTTGTAATTTGGTCGTGTAATACTAATCCAATATCTGACATCTAGTCTGTCACATCGGTCATTGATTACACGTCTAAATTGCAAACAGTGGCAAGTGGCTCCACAATCCCGGTTCGTGACTGTACTTAACTAAAAGTAAACAAACTTTATGTCAGATTTGACAGGTTAAGAACGTTTTTTTTACTACCCAAGTTTTTTCGGATGTTTAAATAGTTAAGCAAAGGAAGGGAACAATAATATCACTGGATCACACCACTGCCTGTACTATGTATATTATCTACTAATGTTTATCAGGGTATTAAGGTTTATTTATCAAGTAAAATTGAAACATGTAACACATGTTCTAGTTAAGTGTATTGCTCATCGTACCAAGTACAATCACAAGTGTTTTGACACTTATTACCACACGATTACTATTAAAACCTCAGATAAACAAAACATAAAAGGTCGAGAGCCTTGTTGCCAATACTTACAAATACATACATCTTCACAATAGTTCAATAGTTCAATAGTTTATTATTCCATAACAATGTTTACATCGTGTCGGACATTTATAAAATATACAATTAATAACTTACATCTAGGTAGCATTTTATATCAATGAATATTAACAGAATATAGTATCTAATATACAAAAATAACAAAAGCTATGTGCTAATAAATTCCTCTACATCGTAAAAACACATTCTTACTAAATAATCTCTTAGCTTATGTTTGAAAAGATTGGTATTGGTTATGGACTTAAGTTCTTTAGGTAGGTTATTGTATAAATTGACTGATTGATTTATGCTACTGTGCTGTACGACTCTGAGGGTGGGTGCAATCAACTTAGTTAAATTTTTCCTACGTGTCCCTTGTCTGTACGTTCTTTCATCGTGAGACTCGTATTTCTCCGAATGTCTTACAACGTCGGTTAGTAAGACCAGAATGTACAGGCAAGGCACAGTCAGGATATTCAGCTTAATAAAATATTCCTTGCATGATTGCCATGAAGGGATTCGCATCATGGTTCTAATGGCTCTTTTCTGTAATACAAATATGCTTTCTTAATATTATATGCATAGCTTTGACCCCAGAACTTGATACTGTATCTGAAGCGCGATTCGACTAGAGCATAGTAGACCATTGTCAGCTGCTTTAAGGTAACCTCATCTCTTAAGCTTCTCAGTGCGTAGCAAGCCGAGCTGACACTACTCTCTATGGCTTTCAGTTCTTCTCTCCAGTTCAGATAACAGTCAACCCGTACGCCTAAAAATTTAACACACTCTGCCATAGCTATAGTAGTACCATCTAATCTCACATTAAGAGTGTCACTATTCTTAGTTGTAGTTTTAAATAACAGTAGTCGTGTCTTATCTTTATTTAAATACAACCTATTCATACCAAACCAAACTTGAAACTGTCTTAAAAGTACATTAATTTTGATATTGAGATCTTCAATATTAGTTGCTGAGATAATAGCATTCGTGTCGTCAGCAAAAACTACTAAACTTGCATCAGTACATTGCTTACTAACATAATTAATTAAATCGTTTATGAAAATTGTAAAAAATATCGGACCTAGTATGGAACCTTGTGGAACACCCCTTTTGATATGAGTTAACTTCGATCTGTAAACATTTTGACAGTTATTTTCAAATGATTTTATTTCGACAAACAGTTTTCTATCTCCTAAGTATGACTTAATTAGTTGTAAAACTTTACCCCTTATGCCGTAGTGTTTTAACTTATCCATAAGTATGTTGTGCTCTACTGTATCGAAGGCAGAAGTAAGGTCAAGAAAAAGTCCAGCTACTTTACGTTTTTTGTTAATATTGACAATGACATCGTCTAAGAGTTTCTCTATGGCATCACTAGTACTTTTATTAGTTTGATACCCATACTGTCTCTCATTTATTATTTTATTGATTTTCAAATGTTTCAGAAGTCTAGATTTGATAAGTTTTTCGAAAATTTTTGATAATACAGACAATAATGAGATAGGTCTATAATTCTCCGGATCGTTTTTGCAGCCTTTTTTAAATATCGGTATTACTTTAGCCAATTTTAATTGTTCAGGGAAAACTCCTTTCTCATAGCAATTGTTATAAAAAGTTGACAATGGTACAGCTAGTATGTCTATGTTATCCTTAATTACAGAAATTGGAAGATCATCAGAACCAGTGGATTTTTTAATTTTCATATTTTTGACTACAGCAATGATCTCTAGTGGTGTAATATATTCCCAAAAAAAGTCAGAATACATAGCAGTACTATCTTCCTTTATAATGTTATTAACCATATTTTCACTAGTTTCAGATGTTTCCCCGACGTTCGCACCAAATTTCGATGAAAAAATATCGGCAATTTTTATTGGGTTTTGAACTATTTCTTTGTTTACCTTAAGAAGTATTTTCTCTCTCCCATTTAATGTTTTTTTATTACGATGTTTGTTAACAACTTGCCAGATTTCTTTGGCTGTATTATTAGATTTCTTTATTGCTGTTTGTACTGCTTGTTTTTTGGCAAATCTAATAACTTTCCTGTATAATGTAATATATTTATTTTTATATGAAATTATTGTATCATCGTTGATGGTTGAATCGCATGTCATTAGAAATCGTTTCATTTGACTTGATACTTTTAGGCCTCTAGTGATCCATTTCAAATTATTGTGATTTTTCATTTTTATCCTAACCTTCTGATTCGGAAAGCTTTCTAAATAAATATTGTGAAATGTTTCCAGAAAGTCGTCTGCACCCAGATCTTCCCATTTTACAGCTAGAATCAGATCTCTAAAAATATCACTATTTTTTTCATTGAAAACTCTACGATTAACTAATATGTCCTTATTACGAATAACATGCCTATCTATATTGTTGTAAATTACATTAGTAAATAACCCTGCATGGCCATCTGAAAGTCCATTAAAATCAATTATGATTTCACCTACAGACGTTTCGGGCAAGTTGGTAAGAAACATCTTATCTACAGTATAAATTTTATGTGAAATTGACAATATTCTAAACATAAAACCACCGTGAGACTCATTATAGTGAAATAACGAATTTACTCACGTTTTTATACCGAGATTGGCTCGATATGTTTCGGATCAATCCATGACCCATCATCTGGAGCTACGCCAGCGGACAGACGCGCACTCAAGAGTCGAGCTAATCTCGGTATAAAAAAGTGAGTCAATCCGTTATTTCACTTTGACAATATTCTCTTCTTCTTCCTCGATCCTTCCAATGTGAGTGTTGTGTTACCCGATTTTGAACGGTAAATAGTTAATATGGTGGCGAGTACGTTGCTCCCGATGCTGGATTTTGATTTGCTCGAAACATATCGAGCTAATCTCGATATAAACACCTAACCGTACCTGTTGTTTCAACTATTATAAGTGAGAATCACGGTTGTTTTTAGTTTTAACTAGAATTTGTCACTGTTGAGCAAGAAAGTGTCAGAAAATTACAAATACTTAAGTTACATCGTGTGCGTCGAACTACATTTAGTCAAAGTTAAATGTCATTTTAGTTAATTTTACGGCTCGACAACAAGTTGACTTAGTTACGTTAGAGATTACACCACTGAAATCGCCCAGTTGAATGAGCAAAAGTTAGCTTACGAAATTATGACACTAAAATGTATTTCCAGGCTTGACCCAATTTAGATTGAATTGGTACATTTCAACACAGATGTTTAGGTAGGTTAGTGAACAGTGATGCAATTTCGGAAGGTAAACCCGATGTAACTATAAATATAGACTGTGTCTCTGTATTTACAGATCGTTTATGTATAAACTAGCTTTTGCCGTGCCCGCGGCTTCGCACGCGTTATATTCGGGCTAACAAAGAAGAGATTTCGGAATTATTAGTAGGAAGCGCCCGCCAGAATAGCCAGCAGATAGTACTTTCTCGACACATATCGTCATATTTTGGAAAATTCAAACAAAATCTTTACAAATTGTAGCCTATGTGCTATTCTGATGTATAAGATACATTACTGAAAAGTTTCATTAAAATTCATTCAGTAGTTTTTGCGTTAAAGAGTAACAAACATCCAAACATACAAACATCCAAACTCCAAACATACTCACAAACTTTCACATTTATAATATTAAAAAAAAAAATAAGATTGTAGATGCATCGTATATCTTAAACCCTTAGACTAAATTACTGCGGTTTTTTCGTATGTAAATAATTAACACAATGTCTGGTGTAGTGTCGGGTTTAGAATCACACCTCTCCATTTCTTCCGTGGATGTTGTAAGATGCAACTAAGGAAATAGGTTTAGGTATGCTTTAGGCGACAGGCTGGCAACCTGTCACTATTATACCATCTGTTTTCAAACCTAAAATTATTCAAGAAGTGGCTGAGAAGCGTAAAATAGTCATAATCGTGGTTTTGTCTAAGTCACGTTTCGTATGCTCTGCATACCCCGTTTAGGAACACAGGCGTGATCGTTTGTTATGTGCTTTTATTTGATTCTCTTCCATTGCAGGGCCGTCGCCTCCGCCGCCTCTGCGTGACCAGCTTCGCCTCTACCATGTGGACATGAACCCCTATGGACACAGGGTTCTTCTGATCCTGGAAGCCAAGAGGACCAAGTATGAGGTGGTCAAGCTGGATCCACTGCGACTTCCTGAGTGGTTCAGAGCTGCCAATCCTAGACGTAAGTTTGTCCTGTGTGGTATCGGATAGAATAACATCCCTCCATTTTCCTGGATGTCGTAAGAGGCGATCAGGCGACCAAGGGAATAGGTTATGGGCGACAGGCTAGCAACCTGCCACTATTATACTACCACATCCATGTTTTCAAACCTTAAGCGTGAAATAGTCGTAATCTTGATTTTGTCTACGTCACGTTTCGTGTGCTCTCATTGTGCTCTGCTTACCCTATTTGGGACATAGGCGTGATAATGCATGTGTATAAGTTTTTATGTGTTTTTATTTCTACATACATATACATTCATAACCGTCACGCCTTATGCCGTGCGGGGTAGGCAGAGACAACAGAGCGCCATTCGCTTCTATTCTGACATACTTCTTTCGCTTCACTAACGTTCATCAATCTCGTCTCTTTTTATTTCTCGTTACGTCTAACTGAAGAATTTATTTTTCAGTAAAAATACCAGTCCTTGAGATACCGACGGAGCAGGGCGATAAGTTCTTGTTCGAGAGCGTGGTCATTTGCGACTACTTGGACGAGAAATATGGCCGCGGCCAGCTTCACTCCAGGGACCCGTACGTCAAAGCTCAAGACAGGCTACTCATTGAACGGTTTAATGAGGTAAAGTGGACAAAGAGGATCAAATGATTAGTAAATTCTAAGGCATAGGCACAGTCTTTCGGCCAAGGCTGAAACCCAAGTCGTGAATATGTGATTCTCACTGTTTAACTTTAGTTAAAAAATGTGGGTATAATACCAACCAAAAATGTAAATGTTTCTTGTTAATCAGTTAATAAAAAAGTTTTGAATTTACAGAGCCTCATGTTCGCCTTCATGGCCACGTTAATCTGTAGGCATAAACCCATAGTATCTTACTAAGATTACATATTCATGCTCTTTGTACTAACTGGTAAGAACTGTAAGACATATTCAAAAGTCATAACATTACTGTACAACTCTCATTAAGTTCATTTGTTTTCTTCAAGTAGCGATTGTGCAATGAATTAGCCTTTAAATACTACGTTAGAAACAAATACAACAGTTTATGACATTTCACCCTGTATAATAAAATTAACGAAGATTTGCGCCACTTTTCTAAATCACATTAACGATTCTTGCCATGTCAGATGCCGGGGACTGTACGCATGACGCATGACTGTACCCTTGATTTTTTTTCCTTATCTAATGCTTTGTTTCCGTTATTCCAGTTAATAAAAGGAAGCTTGGAATGCTTCGACACAAACTTCGCGTACGGCAGCGAGCAAATCGTGCAAACTTTGGACATATTCGAGAAAGAGTTGACATCAAGGGGTAAGTACCAATTCCGTCAAACGCCCTTAAAAAAGCCAGTATATACAGCACTTTTAAACATAAAACTACCGTGAGACTCACTCATAGTGAAAAATAACGGAGCTACCCGAGCTACTCACGTCATCGAAATCAGTGCGCGTTTATCCGCTTCCGCTCCAGATAATGGGTCACGGGTTGACTCGAAACATGTCGAGCTAATCTCGGTATAAAAACGTAAGTAGTTCCCTTATTGTTCACTATATACAGCACTCACTTTGAAAAATAAAAGCGGCAGTTGTAAAGGTCAACATCAAACTTAGCATGATATTTTGTATTTCGCGCATTGCTTTTTCCACGTAAAAAGGCCATTCGCTTTTACATAATATATGTATTATATTGGCAAACTTCTCTCGCTTCACTCACATCGATCCCTCTCGACATCCGTTATGCGGCATCCATTGGCAAGGGGCGGCACTTGCAAGACGGCGCAATATAAAGGCGATCGTTTCTAAGCGAATGGACTATAGGTAGAAAATATTCTCATGAGTAAAATCTTTTCCAGAGACAAATTACTTCGGTGGCGACCGACCTGGGATGCTGGATTACATGATCTGGCCGTGGGTGGAGAGGCTGTATCTACTGAGATGCATCAACGAGAAGAAATTTGACAGCAAACGATCCCTGTTCCCTAACTTTGTGAGTATTTGACAACTACTCATAGTTTTATGTTTGAAACCACTACGTATTTCAAATAGATGAAAAACTGCTTTATTTGTCAGTATAAATAATTTTGAAATGATTTATTTTGTTTCGAAAAACATGAGGTAAAGAAACCGGTGATGGGCAGTGACTCTTATCTGATACCCACTATAAAAAGGTTCAAGATGAAATTCATGATATTTGAATTTAGTATGAAATTACCATTACTGGTGTGTGCCCATAAACAATGCCTTACGGTAGCTAATGATTATTCAGCATTTTAAGTTTTCCGAAGTGGTAACACTTTTAGAAGTTATGAGGACAGAATATACATGTATGAGATGACCCCTTCTATTCATCAAATTACTTTGACACATACCCTGTATATCATTTGATTATAACATGCGTGAGTTACACATAGACGACTTACCATCAGGCTGCCATGAGATGACCGTCCTAAGACCTGTGCTATGTCTTTATTATAGTATAAAAAACCCTGTACACATACCAATTACGTGTAACTTTCTATTTTTTTTATTACAGGCGGATTGGGGCGATCAGATGCAGTTAGACGAGGTAGTTAAAAAACATGCAAACTCACCGGCCGAGTATTTTGACTACTATAAGAATGCCAGGACACACTCGATGGGTTACTACCTTTAAATCACCAAATCACATACACCAATCACCAATCACTTCTATCGTTTTATGTGACACACACAGTTTTGTGGTTCCAGAGCAAACAAACGTTAATAACTCGGAAGATTATCCATCACGATACCATCACGATACTAACGTCTGTTTAAAGAATATGAGCCTCACTAGATGGCGCTGTACAAACGGGACCTTATAGAGTCAGTTCAAGCCGACGAATTTTATTCTTGAAATGAACCATTCTACCCGCTGTTTTTGTATGAAACATTTAAATATTCGCAAATAAAGAGTGACTTATACCGAATATATCGATGATAGTAACTTACACTTATTTAGTTAAATTACGTGGCGTGAATTGTACTCACGCTTCTAATAGAACAACTTTTTAGAAACATAGCTAGGCCTCGAATAATTATATTTTGAGGTTACTCGTTTTTACCATTTGACGCCGTATTTTAAATACGGAAAACCTTAGTCAGTGTAGTCAAAACAGTCATTTATTGAAAATAGTATTTATTTTTAATATTGTTATATTTTTGCTACTTTTGTTTTTTATCTGTGACTTTATCGCAGTTTTTTTATTTATTGTGTTTTGTTTTCAAAATACGCTGCTGCTAAATTTTAAATCCGTCCCTTGATAGAAACGAATGTAATAGGTATTTACGCTTGCAACAAATTATTTTCTTTGGAGTACGATTATCGAAGCATAAATTGCCCAATTTAGCTTTAATTAAAACTATTTTAGTCGTGATTTCTTTTCAACAAAAACCTTAGACTTGTTTACGATGTTTTTACGATCGTAGTGTAAGTTTTTGTTATACCTACTGTAGTACTCCACTGAGCTATTGTAAAGCAAAATTTATTTACTGCATTTTCAGCATTTACAAAAATGTGTTTATTCTATTTTTATTTATATTCATGTGGTGTTGTACTTATCATTCATGTTATCACTTTTTTTTAAGTAAGATTGTTAAATTTGTGTTAAGATCTGTCAAAAAAAGTAATACTCTTTGGATCACAAAATTTTACTATTAATTGTAATATTGGCTTGAAAAAATCGCTGTCAAAATTTAAGTAAGTTAAGGTTTTGGAATAATGATGTTAAAAATCATTCCTTTTTTATACAGTATGTACTGGTTGATGTTATGTAAATTATAAAGTGCCTATTTAGGATTTACATGTCTAATAACTGACTTTAGGTCAATTCTATAATTGGTAATTCGTAGCTCTAAGATAAATAAAGTATCTATTTAATTACACATTTTTTATTTATCTGAACTTATTTTTCAGCTATTTATACTTACTACCCTTTTTAGGTATAAGCCGGATTTTGTGACGTTCGCTGAGTCAGTTATTTTGAAACAGCTGCAATATGAATAATAATTAATTATATTATTATTCTTAAGTCAGAAAATATATGCGATGCACTTAATGAAATTATTAAATATTAAACTACCCGTGAGACTCACTCATGTTGAAAATTTTCGGATAACTCACGTTTATAAAATCGAGTTTAGCTCGACATGTTTCGGGCTAATTCGTAGCTCTTCATCTAGGACGGGTTTAGGTATTCTTTGGGCGACAGGCTAGCAACTTGTCACTATTATACTACCTCTTACATCTGTTTTCAAACCCAAAATGATGCCAGAAGTGGCTGCGAAGCGCGAAATAATCATAATAATAGTTATGTCTATTTTACGTTTCGTGTGCTCTGCCTACCCCATTTGGGAAAATAGGCGTGATTATATGTATGTATGTTGTTGAGCAAGAAAACCTTTTAGGTGAAATCAGACATTGGTTTTTAATTTATATTGCAGAAACAAAACGCAATTCGTTCAGAAACGTTATGTTTCGAAATGACACGTTGACATTTAATTCCTAGAGCCTGTATCTGAACGTAGCACAAACGTCACTAATCGGTCAAAATACTTCGCAAAATATTTTGCGAATACAAATTTCCTGCACATAATTTATTTAAACAATAAAACGATGCCTTTAATACGTTCTGCAAGTTTGAATTTATTCGTCGAGATCCTTGTTCGCATCGCATTGCTCTCAGCGTTTTGGTAAGTTACACCCATATGTTAACGTTGTGTTAAAATCATTAGTAAACATTATTTTATTAATTAAATTTCTTATCAGTGCGCATTTAAATTATTTAAACAACGAGGTTAATTGTCTTGCAACGTAATTGTGTTCAGTTTATACATAGAACTTAATCGGAAATGGATTTTTTATTCATCGGAAAATTGTGTTATCGTCGCAATATTTTTACTACCGTGTTGTAAGCAATTTTCTCTATTCAATTGTAAATCTTTCAAGGTAAAAGCTAGTCATAAAGATTATCAGATTAATGGATTAGCATTATCTTTACATGGATCATTATTATGGTTTTTGCTTATTAAAATAAACTAATACTGATTTACTGTCAACGATTTTTAGTCAATAGCATTAAAATCTGTATTAAAGATTTGAATGATGGAATTAAAAATATATACGGGGAATGTGGATGGGTGCAGTGGGAGGGGAAGACCTAGACGGACGTTCCGTGACCAAATCGCGGACGTTTTAGAAACAGGTCAGGTCAAGAGTACCCGAAACCGACGAGCATGTATGACGAGACTGATGAATGTGGATGAAGCAAAAGAGGTATGTCAGGATCGTAGCGAGTGGAACAAAGTAGTCTCTGCCTACCCCTGTGGGAAAGAGGCGTGACGATATGTATGTATGTATTAAAAATATTCAGTAATCTAAATAAATGGTAAACCGAATGAAATAAATATAGAAATGTAAATATAATTTTTTAATGAACATTGTGAGCACAGAGAATTGTATTTGGATATATTACATGACTCCGCATTTATTAACAAACCATGAAAAAAGTACACTTTTGGTTTTAACCAAAAATCCTTAATTTTTAGAAATTGTGGTATGTTTGCTCTGAATCCTGAATTTATTGTTTTTTGATTCTAATGTTTGATTTGTTTGCACTTATTTCTGTTTTAGATTTGAGATAAGTGAAGTAAATAAAAGCTTGTAAATAATATATGTTTAGGATTGATTTAAAAACTTGTAAATATAAATCTCTGGTCTATTTTTTAATCTCAAATACTAAATTGCGAAGTGCATATGACAAATTCTCAAATTATGACAGTGGTTTGCCAGTTATGAAAAAATGGGATTATTTTATAGTATAACTTATATACAGCATTATTTTAGAATTGCAAAAAACAGTCAAAGCTGGCATTGTCATTTTAGCATCTGAGATACAAAATTGTGACCGTCCATGAGAAAAGGGTCCTTATGGCAGTTTCTAGTTACGGAGATATTAGCTGTTTTGTAAAATCGTTCAGTATTATCATTTTTTTGTTTTATGCGAAATAGTAAAATATAAAGATAGAGGTATATTTGTAACTAGGTTTCAGTTGTGTAAGTTCATTATTTCTTAATTAAAACCTAGTTTAAAGTTTAGTAGAAAAGGGTCCTTATGGGAAATCGCATACAATAATGGCAAAGGTCAATAGATAAACTTGTTTAAACTCTTAAATAGCTAGATACTTTGCAAATACATTTTCTTAGCACAGTATCAGTGGTCATTAGGGTTCCATAGTCCATAAGGAACCCTTATAGTTTCGTCATGTCTGTCCATCCGTCCGTCCGGGCTCGTACTGCTACTCCACCGATTATCACGTTTTAAATTGGCGGAGAGATAGATAATGAAGTTCCAAAAGTTGTTTTTTAAAAATTATGAAAAAATATTTTATTTTCAGCCCCCCTCCCATACAAAGAAAAATGAATTTAAAAAATTAAATTGGACTAACCCCAACGTGTGGGGTATCGTTAAAAAGGTCTTTTAAAACGCAACAAAAAATGCTTTGAAACTATGTAGATCAAACCTTGTAATAATCTAAAACAAACTTAAAATTTTAGGTGTCCCCCCTCCGTAACTTTTGAAATATGTATTACTAAAATAATTCTAAAAAAGATACGGTATATACCTCAAAGTAAGTACTTTAAAATAAAATTAAGGCGGACTCAGTATCATGAATAGTTATTTTTATACAACTCGACCAACTTATGTAGTTACAGTCGTCCGAACAAAATGTATGGAGTCAACCGCAAAATGAAGTTTAGCTAGCTACGGAGCCCTATCATGTGCGTGCCCAACAAGCTCTTGCCAGGTTTTTTTAGATTTTACCTACCCTACATTTCTCGTCTGACGTCAAAACATCTCGCGGCGGCGTGGACGTGGACGGCGAACGTTCTCTCGCGTTATGCCGCCGCTCAGCCTATAGATCTCTGTCTTACATACGATATTTTGCACGGTGAACTAAAACTTACATGTAGCTACTGTGGTGAACTCGGCCACAGGAACCAAGTACGAAATGGTGTTTACTTTTGTAAAAAAAGGAAATCAGTAGAAAATAAATAATTTAGTAGTAGGTAAAATAAGTAATAATCATAAATCACAATCTAGCAAATTATTATAATTGGAATGTGCCCCCCCTTCCCCCCTTACCCCTATCAGAAATCACGTCAAATTATCTTTATTACGTGATACTTACTATGAATGGTTCCCTAGTAGTAACAGACTATTTTAATTATTCGTTGACGTTAAATGAGAATAACTTCTTACAGATAAAGATTTTGAGTATAATTATAATAACCTTTTTTCTTCATTATTGTGTGGTAATACAAGATTAGGGAAAAAATAATGTTAATAATGTGCCATTTTGTAATAATTCATATGTTTTGTCTGTGATTGGTCATAAGGACCCTTTTCCCAAATGTATGGGAGTCAAATTGTGATTTTTACGTAACTTTGATCGTATATAAATAAAAAAATAAGACTTGTAGAATAATAATGAGAACTTTATGATACTCTAGTGGGCTGAATAAATATATTTTAGAACTCACTATACTAAATTTGTTATTGTTATAGGGGAAAATGAAAAGTATAGTAATTACCACGTTTTAATTGAAATAAAAATATTTCGTTAACTATATGATTTTATTTCTATCCTAAAATGCAAGTTTATATATATCCTAATATATACAATAGTTCAGATTACAACATATTAAAGAAAAAGCTGAACATTTTTTTTTAATTAATTTCATTCTTATAAGCGTGTTGCTGTTATCAAAGGCTGTTTTGTCAGGATCTGGAAGTCGCATTAATAAAACCATGACTGAATTCAAAAGAAAAACCCCTTGAAATACAAAATCAATCATAATCTATGTAACTTCCAATGGGAACATACTTAAAATCAATTTCAAACTTCTTTTGACGATTTCTCGAAAGTGCAATTTTAGCAAGTGTAAGTTTGATGTTTTTTTAAAAAAAAAGTGTGAGACTTAGGGTCATGATTGTTTCTGTGTTAAATAGCTTATTTAACATAGATTTAGGAACTGTGCTTAACTCAATACCTGCCATAAGGACCCTTTAGCCATGGACTGTCACAATTAACCATTGTTCTTTGTCAGAGGATACCTGGGAGAGAACTGTTACAATAAGTTCACCTTAAGTCTATGCTTTTCAATTGTATTAGGGGCGTCCATAAATTACGTGAGGTGTTTTTTTCAATATTCTGACCCTCCCTCCCCGCCTGGTGAGATGTCGTGAGATTTTATTCAACCCTCTCCCCCACCCCCCAAATCTCACGTGAGATTTTCAAAATTTAGGTTTGTTACGTAAAAAACATATTTATTTGAAAAGAAAAAATAAAGTGAATGACATAACTTAAAAAAAAAAAAAATATGTTTCTTCGTTTGGATACACTCATGTCATGTAAAGCGCCATCCACATCCTCACTTCGGTTAAGACCTTAGGCATCTGGATTAAATGGATCAAAATAGTAGTTTTTTTGTATGATTCAAACAAAAAAAAATTGCGTGATATTTGCCGTGACCCCCCCTCCCCCAACGTGAGATTAGATGAGATTTGACTCGACCCCCTCCCCCCCTAAAACACCTCACTTAATTTATGGACGCCCCCTTATCTAATTGAATCAATAAACACACTTTCTTTCATATTAATCAGTTACATGGAAACCATGGCTCCGTTTGTCCGTGTGATCCAACCTTCAGACCTGGAGACCTCACTCAAGTACCCACGGCACGAGTCCTACGTGCCCGGCCACATGCTCTGGTCCATCGTGCTGGCTGTTCCGTGTGTGCTCTCAATATTGGCCTGGGGTGTGTGCAACGATTGCAACGATGCGCTGGAGGTATGCTTTGTGGTTTCGGTGATTCAGTTCAATTTATGATAGCCATTGTATTTTCAGGATAAAATTGGTGATACAAAGTTAATGCTATGCTACGTGATGCATCAGTTTGATAGTTAAAATTTGCCTCATAAAATGTAGCATATTCATAAGGTGTAATAAAATAGCCCAATGTATGGAATTAAATATGACACATTAGCTATGAAACACTTATTTTGTATCACCATTTTAATTTCATCTTCTATGTCTACACATAAATCCCAAAGTGGTGAGATTATTATTGTTGTTTATTGGATATTGGTTTCTACATATTGTTTTTATTTAATTTTGACATATTTTTTATTGTGACATAGAATTTTTATTTTATTTTATTTCTTAAAACAATTGACAATTCAATTTAAAATCACTTAACTTGACATTGTATTGTGTATTGTTAATGTAATGTTGTATTTTATACTGAATGAATAAATAATCTAATCTAATCTAATCTTATCATAGTAAAAATATAAAGTTTGACGGACTAAACAGCTTCTCTTAGTCTTCTTGCCAATTTTTAAATACTAATAACATTTTTTTTTTCAGTTTCTACTGGCTTGGTCCCTAGCCTTAGGTTTGAATGGAGTTACCACAAATACAATGAAGCTTATAGCAGGTATGTTTCAAACCAACTCATTTATTTCGGTAATCAATAGGCCATGTATTTGCCAAAGTGTGCAATGGGGCAAACTCGCCTATTAGGCGAATAAAAAATTCTAATCGCAACCGCAACTTAAAAACTGACAGCCGGTACACATTTCCCGAGTGGGCGTTTTTGAGGTCAGAGGTTAAAATTGTACCAAATAGCGACGTCACGCGAAAGGTTTAAGCGCTGTATTATCGTAATTTTTTGTTTGTCAAAGTAAAGACAAAGTATGTTTAAGGTTTAAGTTATGTTTTGTTCCCCGTGTGGTGCCGGGTTAGAATAGCACCTCCCCCTTTTTTCCTGTGGGTGTCGTAAGAGTCGACTCTGGGAAAGGGTTAGTGTAATGTGGGCGACAGGCTAGCAACCTGTCACTGCAATATCACGTTTAACCATCTGGTTACCCTGAATTTGCTAAACGTGGCATTGGATTTTTGAATTCATGTGCTCTGCCTACCCCTCTTGGGAATGCAGGCGTGAGAACATGTATGTATGTTTTAATATTTTCCCTATTATTTTCAGGGCGACCGCGACCCGATTTCTTCTACCGATGTTTCCCGGACGGGATAGAGACCATGGACCTGCAGTGCTCGGGCGACCCTGCAGAGATTATGGAGGGGAGGAAGTCCTTTCCCAGTGGACATAGCAGCCGTGAGTGATTTACCATAAAATAATTACCAGCCAAAATTTCATTTTCGATACAAGCTTTTGCCGGCTGTACTTTTTGCCAATTGTACTTCATTGCCATCCACCCTAAATTATGTGCCCTAGATTTCAAGTCAATCAGACCAACCGTTGAAGAGTTCCCTCCATCGGAGACAGTCCCGGCTGGGCCACCAGAAGTCCACTACTGGAATATTGTGTTGTCATCCAAGTTACGTAGGTATACCAAGTTTCAGCTCAATCGGTCTATTGGAAGTGGTTCAAATCTTCCTTGGAATATTTGTGAACATACAAACATACAGCCAAAAGTGAAGTTAAATAAAATATTGTAAAAATAATACTTTGTTTTTTTCTTTAAACGGGACCTGTCTATATTCACGCCTTTACACACGTCGTTGACAGTGTCATGGTGTTCCCTCGGTTGTGGCGCGCTATGGCTATACTATAGATAGACCGATAGGTACTTAAAAGATGGTAAACAATCTTGACGTGTCTTTTTATTTAAACATACACTTTATAAATCAAAATCTTTACATTTCTCAATTTAGGTATGAAAAAATCATTTACTTTCGTAATTGAATTGTATAGTGTAACGATTTTCATTTTTAGAGTGTGTATTTCAATAAAAAGACATGTCAAGATTGTTTACCATCTTTTAAGTACCTATCGGTCTAAAGTATAGGTGGACGACTGCGAACGCTCGGCAGAAGGCGCGGCGGCGGCGCGCCTTCGTAACAATTGTACCAAGGCGTGACGTCACGCGAAACTTTTAAGCGATGTATTATCCTCATTATTTGTTTGTCAAATATAAGAAAAAATATGTGTATGTGTATTTGGTAACTATCTGACGGACTAAATAGTTTTTTTGTCTACTATACCTTATTTGTTTAGGTAGTTAAAACAATGTAAACAATCTTGACGTGTCTTTTTATTGAAACGTACACTTTATAAATCGAAATCTTTACATTTTACAATTTAGGTATGAAAAAATCATTTACTTACATAATTGAATTGTATAGTGTAACGATTTTAATTTTTAGACTGTGTATTTCAACAAAAAGACATGTCAAGATTGTTTACCATCTTTTAAGTACCTAAAGGTCTAAAGTATAGCTGTTTTCATGTTATGGCATGACAATGGGAAACGGGTTTTATTTATTAATATTATAGATATTTTTTGTCTAGTAGCCTGACACCTTTCATTGACAGTGTCATGGTGTTCTCTGGGTTGTGGCGCGCTATGGCTAGGTGGACGACTGCGAACGCTCGGCCGGAGACGCGGCGGCGGCGCGCGAGTCGTGGTCTGTACAGCGCCGCTGTTGCTGGCCACCGCCGTCGCGTTGTCGCGGAGCGCTGACTACCATCACCATTGGGAGGGTGAGTGAGGTCTCCCACTGTATCATCATCAGGGGTCGGATTTGTCATCGCATGGTCCGATGAAAGAAAACTATGGAGTCGATATTAAAATTAAATTGTTATGTAAACCATACTCATACTCATTCGTTTCGTTAAGAACGAAATTACATTATAAATAAATTATATTGTGAATAAAAATAAAGTAAAATAAAACATTACTTTTATAATGTGCATCTAGTTTCCAATATTCATAAAGCTTGTAGATACAGGAATGAGTGCCTCAAAATCTTGACAAGGTATGTGCATTGTCCATTTCAAAATTACAATTGTAAAACGAGTAAATAATGGCAAGTTTTTCCATATTTTAATTTTATTCAGTAAGATTAATTTTCGATTAACATTTTTAATCTGTTAACCTGCACAAGGGGCAAAGAATTACAGGACTAAGAAAATTAGTGAGTATGAGTATGAATATGAATTAAAGTTTAGTTTTAATATCGACTCCATAGTTTTCTTTCATCGGATTATGCGATGACAAATCCGACCCCTGGTTATCATCATCAAATAATTTTAAACAAAATAAAATTCTTGACTTCATCAACAAATTACCGAAAACGCCGTACATGTCCCTATAACATTAAAAGAGTTCGGTTTCTCAAAGATTCCGTCATCAGATCCTGATTTCGTGCCAATGGGACCAATTTCGAGTTATACACTTTCATTTAAAAAAAAAAATTTGAAAATCGATTCACGGATCAAAGTGGTCTCTGCGTACCCCTGTGGGAAAGAGGCGTGACTGTATGTATGTATGTAAAAAAACCGGCCAAGTACGAGTCGGACTCGCGCACGAAGGGTTCCATACCAAAAACAGTACACAATTGATATTGTTTTATGAATAAATACTACTACTACTACTAGAGCAAAAAAACACGTTTTGTCTATGGGAGCGCGCCTTAATTATTATTATTATTTTGATTTTAGTATTTGTTGTAGTTGCAACAGAAATACATCATCTGTGAAAATTTCAATGGCCTAGCTCTAACGGTTCTTGAGATACAGCCTAATGACAGACGGACAGACGGACAGCGAAGTCTCAGTAATAGGGTCCCGTTTTCACCCGTTGGGTATGGAAGGCCCTGCGCAGACGACAGACTATCCGCGACGGTTTTTGTATTCCGTGAAAATAGAACCTATGAAATTATATGCAGTAAGGGGGCATCCATAAATTACGTGAGGTGTTTTAGGGGGGGAGGGGGTGGAGTCAAATCTCACCTAATCTCACGTTGGGGGGAGGGGGGGGGTCACGGCAAATATCACGCAATTTTTTTCTTGTTTGAAACAAACAAAAAAAATACTATTTTGGTCCATTTAATCCAGGTGCCTAAGGTCTTAAAAACCGGAGTGAGGATGTGGATGGCGCTTTACATTTGACACTTCATGGGTGTATCGGAACGAAGAACAAATAAAGTTTTTTTTTAAGTTACGTCATTCACTTAATTTTTTCTTTTCAAATAATTGTTTTTTCTTTTTACAATAACAATCCAACGCGTTTACGTAACAAACCCACATTTTGAAAAATCTCACGTGAGATTTGGGGGGTTAGGGAGGGGGTTGAATAAAATCTCACGACATCTCACCAGGGGGGGGAGGGAGGGTCAGAAAATTGAAAAAAACACCTCACGTAATTTATGGACGCCCCCTAACGCACACGACGCGCAATGCATACAATCCACACATACATTCGAAGTCTGAAAAAGTCTGTCGTCTGCGTTGCACCTAAAAATGGTAAGTCTATACTCTGTCGGTTTAGGTACTTAACTTAAAGTAAACAAACTTCATGTCAGATTTGAAAGGATAAGAACTTTTTTTTACCACCCAACTTTTTTCGGATGTTCAAATAGTTTAGCAAAGGAATCTTCGTAATATTTATTGATCTGATGAACGTTAGTGTTCTAATTCCGATTGTTTCTAGTATTACGTAAATTTAGGCACCAACAAAATATTTTTTATTGTTTCCTTTCTTTGCTAAACTTTTTGAATACTTATACGAAAAAGTTGTGTAGTAAAAAAAAAACGTTCTTAACTTGTCAAATCTGACATAAAGTTCGTTTACTTTTTAACCGACTTCAAAAAAAGGAGGAGGTTCTCAATTCGACCTAATTTTCTCTTTCTTTTTTTTGTGTGTGTTGCTCGATATCTCGGAGACCCATGGACCGATTTTCAATTTTATTTTTTAATCGAAAGGGTATAACTCGAAATTGGTCCCATTGGCACGAAATCAGGATCTGATGATGGAATCTTGGAGAAATCGAGGGAACTCTTCAAATTTTATATGGAGATGTACGGCGTTTTCGATAATTTGTTGATGAAGTCAAGATTTTACATTCCGTAAACAGAATACTTTCAAAATATTGCTAATTTGAAGTCGGTTTTTTTTTGTTTAAAATTATAGTTAAGTACCTAAACCGACGGAGTGTAATCCTCTAATCAATCCAATATTCTACAGATATCCTGTTCGGCTCAGTGCTCGGTTTCACTATCGCAGTGTTCTGCTACCGACAGTACTACAACCCATTGTCTTCGGACTTAGCTGGAGTCCCATACATAGTCTCCAATGTGGAGTTAGCGCAGTACGTCAACGGTAAGAGCGACATCAGTCCCGCGAAGGAGAAAGAGGCAGAGAGCACGCCCCTACTCAAAAAGGAAGATAAGTGGATATAGTTGTGTAGAAGGGGTTAAAGTGACAACGGATACACGTCTTAAGCCAAACAGGTAGGCCCCCAGCGTCAAACGATCAAAACACAACACACTGTGTTAACGTTAAGAGGATAGGAGTCGCACCACTTCTCCATACAAACGTAATCCCCTGTTTTCTCCGTGAATAATGACATTAGAGCAAAAATTATTTTTTTCATTATATTTGTATCTGTTGTGGCTATGCCCGTACGATTTGCTTTTATCGATTTTCTAAATAAAAAAATAAATAACTTAGAAAATCATAGGGGCATAGCCACAACAGATAGAAAAATGAAAAAAAATTTTTTGCTCTAATGTCATTATTCACGGAGAAAACAGGGGACTACGTTTGTATGGAGAAGTGGCGCGACTCCTATCCTCTTAAACCGCCAGCGTTTTAGTGTCAAATTGCGCTACCCACACAACACTAACATCACTTTGGACCGAAACTTGAACTAAATTGACGTTTATCCGCATTTGTCACTACGAATAAGTCTAACGGTAATTTCTTGTTCAAAATGTGAAACAATAGGGTCTTTGACAACAGTAAAAATAAACTATAATTTGTGGCCATCCTAACAGATTATAGGAAAATTAAACATATTTCACTTTCTTTTGTTCAAAATATTATGCATTTTTAGAGTATTTTGTTCTATTAATTTCTAATATTCGTTAATAATGTATCTGTGACTGAAACGCTTGCAATTGATTGATGACGTCCATACCATGAAAGGTATCTGTGGTCAAAGTGGACATTGATAATTTGACATGACAATTTTGACAGCTTCTTTGTGTGGTGCCTTTGTTTACTTGCATTTGACGTCAAACACCGTTTTTGGCGTGAGTTTGAGAATTTGAACTTTAATATTTATTTTCTTTGTTAATACAGACAAGAATCCGGAAATACGTATATATCGTGTTTATTACATAATGAATAATTTATTAAAAATATATTTCAAAAATATTCAAAAACCCTATTGAATGAGCTAACCAAAAATGAAAAAACTGAAGTTGATGAATCACTCGTGCATGATTTAGTTTAGAATCTAAACTTTAGATAGTTATGTAGTACCTATTTCCAGGGAAAGGAGCCTCTTTAATAATGTAACATCATTGGACAATTTGCACGAATCATTTATTCCCAAATTAGGCAATCGAAATGACCTGTGTGGTGTCGGGATAGAATATCACTTCTCTATTTTTCTGTGTCGTAAGAGGCGACTAAGGAAATAGGTTTAGGTATGCTTTAGGCGATAGGCTAGCTACCTGTCACTATTATACTATCTGCTACGTCTGTTTTCAAACCTAAAATTATGCTAGAAGTGGCTGTGAAGCGTGAAATAGGCATAATCATGGTTTTGTCTATGCCACGGCTATATTTTTTTATAAAACGCCTGGACTCAAGAATGACAGAATAGTAGTCGATCAGTCTGATGTAATTTTGTATATTTTATTGTTTGTTTATAATATACAATACATGCATGAGTGATTCATCAATTACACCATAGTTTTGAGCTAAAAAATGGAATGGAAATATCATTGAAATATATGTGCTAATTTTAAATGTTATGTACAGTTAAAAACTGTCAATAAGTATCTCCAATGGTATTTTAAATGTTGATTTTAGTTTTGTTTTTATGATCAAGTTGTTTTATATGTAAAGTTACCATAATTAAGAGCTTCTCACAAAGATAATGTAGTATTAAGATTTGATTTTGAATATTATTGACTTTGAAGTATTTTTATTGTTATGAAACAAACTGATAATTCACATCTTAGATCGAGACTAGCTCGACAGGTATCAGGCTAGTCCGTAGCCTTTCTACGGTCTATTATTTAATCTCAAATTCTAAAATGACAGCCGGTGTTGCTTGTTTTTTGCAACCCTAAAATAGGGATGGGCTGCAATCGAAAGTTAAATTAAATTTAGTATCGATTTTATAGATAAGTTATCCCATAAAATAAACTAATAAACGTTAAATTTGGTTGAATGCGATAGTCAAATTTTTTTTAACCCTTTAACGACCACGGGGACACCGGTGTCCCAAATAGAAATAATACAATATAACAGTTATTGAGAAGCTTATTTTACCTTTCGTTAAAAAAATAGTTTCTGGACGTACTATTTTCATTTTATATGCTAGCACCAACACAAAATTAATCATAGGGACATCGCTGTCCAATAAATTATATACAACAAAAAAAAAAAGTTGACTTTATAATTCTTTTTTTTTACCTTAAAAACTTAATATAAATAGGTAGGTACCTAAAATACTTGCATAAGGTCTCATAACCTGAGTCCTGGTCCTGAAAGGGTTAAAACAAAATCGAAACTTTTATTTAGAATAATGTTGATGGTTTGGAGAGCACCACTAACTATACTAGAGACCGATAGGTACTTAAAAGATGGTAAACAATCTTGACGTGTCTTTTTATTTAAACATACACTTTATAAATCAAAATCTTTACATTTTACAATTTAGGTAGGTATGAAAAAATCATTTATTTCATAATTGAATTGTATATTGTAACGATTTTCATTTTTAGACTGTGTATTTCAATAAAAAGACATGTCAAGATTGTTTACCATCTTTTAAGTACCTATCGGTCTATAGTATAAACAATAAAATGTGGTATCATTATTTGTGATTTTTTTTTTCATTTGCCCTTGTCAATTTAGTATCTGAGATTAAAGAATAGTTGTTTTGTTTATTTTGTTTTTTGATTTTTGTTATTGATCTTTTGTGTATTTCCACTATGAGTGAGTGTAACCGCAATTTTATTGCTTGCAAATCAAACTTGCAAATCTTTTTGCTATGTAAGCGTTTTGTTTATTTTGGTTAAGTTTAAAATAATGTGACGGATTTTTTTAATTATAAGTGTATAAAACGCGTTCAAGTTATGCATTTACGGGTTATTGAGTGAGCTTATTTACTAAATGGGTCGTTGACAAAAAATCTATTTAGTCCATCAGATAGATGACCAAAAAATATTGTACACGTATTTTTTCTTTTATTTGTCAAACAAAAAATGACGAGGACATACTGCTCTGAAGTTTTTCAAGTGACGTCACTACGTGGTACAATTTTTACCACGGCGTGACGTCACAAACTTCCGATAGTTTGACGATGTTTAATTTCATAAACAAAAAACCACGTGTTTCATATTTTTCTATAATCTAACTGACGAACTAAGTAATTTTAATGTTATATTTTTAAACCAGTACACATGCCTATACCTTAACTGTTTAGGTTGTTAAAACAATAGGTATAAACAATCTTGACATGTCTTTTTGTTGAAATACACAGTCTAAAAATGAAAATCGTTGCACTATACAATTCAATGATGAAAGTAAATGATTTTTTCATACCTAAATTGTAAAATGTAAAGATTTCGATTTATAAAGCGTACGTTTAAATAAAAAGACACGTCAAGATTGTTTACATTGTTTTAACTACCTAAACAAATAAGGTATAATGTTACTGATAACCTTGTGAAAATCTAAAATGTCTATTGTTGCTAGCTTTTAACCGTGACTGCTTTTCAAAAGAGGCTTGAAGTTAACTTAGACCCAAAGCTTTGCAGTATTTTGTTTGTTTTACATAGGTTTATTAGAAATATCCACGCATATTTATTTAAATTTAACCTTTTGACCGCCAAGGCGCGAAGTGTAACGCTGTGCTCCTAACGCCAAAGCCGTCAGTCGGCTCTTAGATAATGCTTGTTTTTTTTTCGAATGGTGCTGTATTTCAATTAGGTATAAAATAACTTAAGTACACTATCTATAAATAAAGTAAACCTAGAAAAAAATGTTGAAGCGTTTTATATTTCAGTTCTTTCGCAATAAGTTCGACGCGCCATTTAACGTCGTGGCGTCACGGGCACTGACTTGCGATGACGTGATATGGCGTCTTTGGCGGTCAAAAGGTTAACAATGTGGCCAATTGTACAACTGGTTGGTTGAAATGCTTTTTCCACCTGAACATAATTAATATGTACCTATGTTGGCATATATGTCGTGTTTTTAATAATTTAGTTATACAGTCGACACACAAATATATATATCGCGCCTGTATTCCCAAATGGGATAGGCAGAGTATACGAAAAGTATAACACATCCATTTGTGTTCAAACCAAAAAAAAGTATTTTGAAGTGGGGACGAAAATAATAGTGGTTTTATCTGTGTCGCATTTCGAATGCACTGCCTACCCCAGGGAAGATAGGCGTGATGTATATAAAAATGTGGTTAAATCCAGTTAAGTGATAATTATGTGAGAAGTTTAAGCATTATACAGTATGTTAGCTTTAAATAATTATTTTTAACGCGAGTTCCTGCATCATAGTGAATTAACTTAAGTATTTGTTTAGGTAAAACTTATATCTGTTACCCATTTCGATCTCAACGGCCCTCGCTGATGTTCCAATTTTAAATTCGATTAGACAAGAAAAGTAACGCCTTCTAAAGGCCGGTCGCGGAGCACAACGAAATTCGAGCGTTGTCCCGCTGCTATCTATCTCTGTCGAACTATACAGTGGAAGTGGAGAGATCTTATGTTCCTTTTACCGAGTTTGTTACAAGCACGTCTCTCTCCTAAATTGCTATACCTTATCGGTTTAGGTAGTTAAAACAATATAAACAATCTTGACATGTCTTTTTGTTGAAATACACAGTCTAAAAATGAAAATCGTTGCACTATACAATTCAATTACGAAAGTAAATGATTTTTTCATACCTAAATTGTAAAATGTAAAGATTTCGATTTATAAAGTGTACGTTTAAATAAAAAGACACGTCAAGATTGTTTACATTGTTTTAACTACCTAAACCGATAAGGTATAATAAGAATAACATTTTCAATGAAACAGTTCCTATTTTAAGCATGTTTTGTTTCCGAACACTGCAATAAGTAAAAAAACAAATGCAAGTCGGACTCGTACCCGAGAAGTTTAAGTTGCAAGAAATCACGTTTGTTGAATGGGAGGCCTCCTTAAAGCTTATTTTATTTTAATATATCGACCCAATAACACCAATTAGTTATTTTTATTATTTGTTATTAGTTATAGGCGGACGAACAGCGAAGTCTAAAAAAAACTAAATCTACCTATTAAGGCCGGCGCTGACTGCCGGCATGGCACGGCGTGGCACGGCGTGGCAAAGGATTTTGTTACTGATCTGAGAAAGGCCGCGGGATGCCGCGGCATGCCACAGCGTGCCGAAGCATTTCACGGGTTATATTTTTGGATGCCGCGGCACGATTTGCCGTGCCGTCCTCTGCCATGCCGGCAGTGAGCGCCGGCCATTACATACCATCTTATTGCATCGAACCTTCGAAACATAATTCACTAACATTTAAATAATTCAAATCATTTGACTAGGTTATTTGTATTTTTTATTTATTTTTTGATTGTTTTTTTTATTTATTATATTGATTGCAAGTTTTTTTATATGCTATAACTTTTTTTTTATAGTTTTCATAATGATACTCTAATGAATATAGCATATTTTACTTGTCAAATATTATGAAAAACAAGATGTAAATAAATATAATCAAAGTCCGCATTTTTCAACGTTTAAAAAAAAAATCACGATCCCCCATTTACGCTCAAAGTAAGTCCACCTTTATGCTTCACCATTTTTTGTGTATCGTGCTCTTTTTTTGTACAACAAACTCTTTACTTAGAGTTCCAGGGTGTATGAAATTATACCTTATCGGTTTAGATAGGTAGTTAAAACAATATAAAAAATCTTGACATGTCTTTTTGTTGAAATACACAGTCTAAAAATGAAAATCGTTACACTATACAATTCAATTATGAAAGTAAATGATTTTTTCATACCTAAATTGTAAAATGTAAAGTTTTCGATTTATAAAGTGTACGTTTAAATAAAAAGACACGTCAAGATTGTTTACATTGTTTTAACTACCTAAACCGATAAGGTATAGAACATTTCCATTTTTAATTAGATTTTTTTAACCAACACTGATCTAAATTGACACTGAGTTAGCATGTACCCTAGCCCTATGCAGGACTTTCATATAATAGCTAATTGTGATTTTATTTTGTTACCTACAATCAAGGTATTGTGATGTTTTTAATTCCATAGATTTTAATAGACAAATATAATATCAAGTCATTATAAGAGTTTATATTTATAAAATAGTAGCATTTATAATAAAAAAAATCGATGTTGTAAAGTTTATTTTAGTTTTAATAAATGTATTATTGAATGTGATACGATGTGATTATCGTTGTGTTATTGTACCATCGCGAACAGGGATTGTTGAGCCACTTACCTATGTTTGTAACTTGGTCGTGGAATACTAATCCAATAGCTGACATGTAGTCGGTCACATCGGTCTGTGATTACACGTCTAAATTGCGAACAGTGGCAAGTGGCTCAACAATCCCGGTTCTCGACTATACTTGTGAAGTATTTTATTTATTAATAATCAAATAAATGTTGTTAAAATGAAGAAGCATTTCATTTTTCTTTTAATTCTGATAAAGCGCAATATTGTTTATAGTGAACTAAAACGGACCTACTCACGTTTTTTATATCGAGATTAGCGGATATCCGCTGCCGTGGCGCGTAGCTCCAGATGATGGGTCACGACTTGGCCCGAAACATGTCGAGATAATCTCGATATAAAAAACGTGAGTAGTTTCTAGTTTTAGGTCACTATGAGTGAGTCCCACAGTAGTTTTATGTTCGCAATATTGTTTACTAGCTATTTATGCGAGTGTAAGTTTTTGACATGAGCTCGTATAGGCGAATTTTATAAAGGATCCCGAGTATTATAATGCCTAACTACTTATGCACAGTCAAAATGTGCACGATGATGACAAAATATTTTGCAATATTGAGTTGTCTTCAATGTTATGGAAGTTGCCATAATTAGAAGTACGAAAGAAAAATTGCGACCCCTAACTTAAGTGATATACATACATACATAACCGTCACGCCTTATTCTAAGTAACATATCGTTATTATTATACGTATATATTGTGTTACTTGACATGACACACACACACACACACAATTGACGTGACACACAGTTACAATCACCGCATGTCGACGCAGCGACCAATCGCGTGCGGTGATTTTGATTTCATGAATTGGTGCCTAGTGATCCGAGAGGTGATTAGTGGGAGTGTGACTATAATATGAATCCGCAGCGCTATTGTCTAACGCAACTCAAGGGGTGCGTTCCGGTAGGCGCCCACGATTGTATCGCCCACTTCAGCGTTCCGGTTGGCGCCCGTGGTCGTTGCGAGCGAATCGTTTGACGTGACAAATGACGTCATTGCTCGAGACCACGTCGCGCCCACTTTGCCCGCAAAATGTAGGTGGGTCGGCGTGGGCTTTCACTTAAACGTCACCTGTCACGTGACACATGTCATCAGATTTTGATGAATTTACCGAATCTCATTCGTTTTGCGAAAAATGCCACCATAAATTAACGGGAATCCCTGTTTAATTAAATTTTGCTCCAATCCATGCGAAATATTTACTAACAACCCCCAAACCTGCACGTTTTCTCTATGCCGCCATATTGGAAGCCCACGGCGCTCAAATTTTGCGTTCCACTTGAAACACTCGCCCACAACGGCCGCGGCGTTTTTTCCCAAGTGGAATGGTAGATTCTGCGGTCGTGGGCGAGAGCGTTGTGGGCCCCAGGTGGAACGCACCCTACATCTACATCGTTTTCAATTTGACAGTTTGAGTGTCAGTTTTTCGATTTTTGTACAACCGTCAAATTAAAAACGATCCACATCTTTGGTGCGTTAGACAATAGCGCTGCTGGTTTACATTTATTTAAAAAAAAAACAGGATAAATTCAACCATACTTTATTCTTGACACATATTCCACACAACAATGAATTAATAACGAATTAAAGGAATTATCACATTTTTAATCATGTCAATTTCTATGCCAATTTCCAATAGTACATGGCAATTTTGTAAACAAAAAAAAAGACGGACTTATTTTCTAAAATAGAAAAATATTTTTAATGTCAAATACTGTGTTACTGTTATAGACAAGGTAGTTTTTTTATTTAATTTTCCCATTGCTAATTTCAATTACTTCCTAAGAATACTTTGGATATAAAGTTTTTTTTTTGACAGTGGTACAGTTTAAATTTATTTCGATGCTATTCCAGTTTCTTTGGAATTTTGTTGATTATACGTACGAGTATGTTTTGTGTAACGTAACAACTAAACACAATCATGTTGTGTTTTATAATCGAAAGAAGTGTACATTAAAAATTGATATAAAGTGCATAAATAAAGTGAAAAATAACGGAATTACTCACGTTGTTTATACCGAGATTAGCTCGACATGTTTCGGATCAATCCGTGATCCATCATCTGG
>BHDV01047451.1:55188-73549 GCA_005406045.1 Adoxophyes honmai
TACAATATACAATTCAATTATGAAAGTAAATGATTTTTTCATACCTAAATTGTAAAATGTAAAGATTTTGATTTATAAAGTGCATATTTAAATAAAAAGACACGTCAAGATTGTTTACCATCTTTTAAGTACCTATCGGTCTCTAGTATAGTGGTAGACGAAATCTCTTCCATTAAATAGCAGAAGTAGAACTAGAAAAGTGATAGAATTTCTATCACTGTATGACACTACTACGGGGTAAAACCATAAACCGATCGAACTTAGGAGTACCTATAAAGAACTCACCTAACATTTCTAGTATAGCAGTGGCCAAAAGTATTGATTAAAAAAAACATGCAAATTTTAATAAACTAAAATAATCGAGGAAATTTTTGTTACCCTTAAAGTTTTTTAACAAAAATTGTGATGTGATGTTTAAGTCTAAAACCTAAACCTACTTTCAATTAAAGCGAGCTGTAAATTTTATTTATGCAAACGAAAAAAAAACAGCTAAAAAAAAAGACAAAATGTTCAAATGTTTAAATTACGTAATAAATTAATAATTCGCGGGTGCTTCATACTTTTGGCCAAGGCTATTTTATAATCTTTTGTTTTTAACAAACGCCAGCTTTTGATTTCTAGTTCTTTAGAACCTTACAATTGAGTACATTTAAAACTTTTAGGATCACGAATATACAGCGGGATGCAAAATTGCATGGACAAGTCCAAATGAAAGTCGTTTGAAACTGTTTACGCCGTGCGATAGTGATGGTTATCGAAACACGGCTTCTGACGCCAAACGATTGTCGCCTCTAAGCTGTCCATGCAATTTTATGCAATACATCGCGCGGTGGTTTAAGGTCGCTCGGCGAAACTAGTGGTAATCGGCGCATCGGAGGCAACGCGGGGAGGTGAAGTGCAACTATAACGCGTCGGATACCGAATACACCTAAAAATTTATTACTTCTTAAAAAATTCAAAATTCAAAAATTCAAAATTCTTGTACCTCTTCTTCTTTTGCCGAGCAATTTTAACTCACAGTGCGACCTATAACTGATGTCAAATTAAAAAAAAGTTAAAAAACGGCTTACTTAAATGAAATAATATCTTAAGTATTAATAAAACTTAAATTACGAAGGGGCTTCATAAATTCTATCTAGCAAAACCCGATTTTCAGTCACGTGCATCACATTTTTGGGGTTTGGGGTAAACGCGTCTATGGGGTATTTTCGTCTATTTGTTTTTTTTTTAAAAGATGAATTACAACTGTTCCTGGTACCTTTTTTAACCCGTGCCACAAAAAGGGGTGAAATAATTTGACACAGGGTTGCCATCTGTTTGAGTTTCCCCGAATTTGACTAAGTTAAGTTGAGGTTAGATTTTTTTGTGGAATTTTGAACTGCACTAGTTTAAGTTTCAATGAACGGTTTCTTTAATAGTTAAGATACTTTGAAAATCAAAACTAGCGAGGTTAAAAGGCCGACTAAAGCAAAAATTTTAGTTTATTCCTCACTTCTCTATTAATCCCATTTGGTCAACTTTCCCATTTTGTGATTTTCCCGCTTCGTCCACAAACGCACTTCGTCATATTTCGTCATTAACATTGTTAACCGATTTTAATGTGGTATATAGTCGCGCGTCATCTAACCACGGAAAAATACAGTGCGCGAATTCATCCCCACACTATGATTTAACTTAATTCTCAGGGAAAAAAAGAAATTTCCGAAGAACTACGAAGCTGACAAAATGGGAACTTGAACGAGTTTATCTACCAAATAATTCTCTGAACATAATCGAAGTCTTTCCACAAAATCTCCTTATTGAAAAACAAATAAAACGTCACCGCGTTTATAGCTAAGTTCCATAAGAACTCAAAAACAACAATTTTACTAGACGGCCGAACGAAACGCAGTCTCAATATTATGTACGGCACCAAAAAATACCTAATCTCAATCATTTTCTGCAGCGCCAACACCAGGAACAAGCTTATCGTGTATGGCAACAAAAACGCGATGCAATTCTGATCTTTCAAATTATCGTACAAACTGAACATTAAAAATATATACGGGAAGACGGTGACGTATTTGGCAATTTCATATCTGCCGAACCATCTATTCCAGATATAAAACGTGTAATGTCGGTTATCTGCTAACAAGTAAGGATGCGCGATCGTATTAAAATGGACAATGAGAGTAAACAGAATGGCGTAAAACACTATTTTAGTTTTGTTCCGAAGCATAAGTCTTAAAGTTGATGGTAATTTGGCAACAACATATGGCAACCCGAATACCCCATAGAATAATAGAAAGTAAAACAATTGAGGTAAATGCAAGGACGCCTCGTGGGCTGATTTATCACCAACAACTATAGAGCCGTTTTTAAACACGAACACTAAAAAGGAGATTAAAGTGATGCTGTGCGTTAAGATTATCAGCCAGTCTTGAGTGGTTAGGAACTTAAAAAACGTTCCAAAACACGTCGTAATGTGATAACCTAAAGCCAGGAACACATCGCTAATACTGTAATACCTTTTCAATTTGGACGCGTCAACATCTTTCGCTATAACCGAGTGGGAATTCAAGTTAGTCTTCGTTAGATACTTATTACCGAAAACTCTGGAACTTTTTATCATTATATCTAACATTTTGTGACCGAGCACCATCGCAATAAACACAATATTTGTCTGCCTCATCATGACACTGCACAAGCCAAAGAAAAGTATAAACAATTTATGCTTACTCGTGAAACATAACCTCGAAAACGCTAGTAAAAACGTCAACGATAAAGTATCAGTGTAATAAACATGGGAGAAAAAGTACAACGGTGGTAGTATCGCTAAATTAAACGCTTGCAACACTATTTTGAACTGGCTATCTGAACTGCTTCCGTATATAAACTTCAAAATAGACGAGAACAGCAATAAGTTGACACAAGAAGCAACGAGATTCACGAGGCGTAAACTATAAGTATTGCAGTCGAAGTATGAGCCCACAGTCGCAGCTGAAATTAAATACAGGCCGGGTAGAGTTGTGATCTTCGGATCCCAGTGTGTAAAATTGCGTTGGCAGTAAGCGATTCCCTGTGGGATGTGGAATAGCTCATCTATTACTATTTGGGTGGTGGTGTACACTTTATCAAAGACCAGTTTGGATGCTCCGAAGTAGACTGCCAGAGTGAGGAGCAGGTACAGGTAGTATTTGCGGGACGGCTTCATGATGATTTTAGATCTGGAATTGATATAAAATAAGTTTAGCGTAATATTGAAGTGTTTTTTGAATGGCCTATCAAAAAATGTTGTGGGATAGGTACATGATTCTTTAGATTTTAATTAAAATACGTATCGGCAGAATAACGTACAATTTCTAACTTTTAATTCAATAATTTTAAGTTCAACGTTTTTTTAGTCTCTATGACTATGACTTGAGCAAGTCTCACAACGAACTAACGAACAAAGTCGCCAAATCGGCAACACTGATGGCCTGGCCACGACTTTGAGCGATGCGACGAGCGGTGCGACGGGCGACGCGACGAGGCAGAGCGGAGCGGCGCGCATGCCACGGACTTCGCAGGCGCGACAGCGATTTCGCGCGCAGGGGACGTATTTTATTTAAAATACCGTTATCAAATATTGCTATGAAATGTCTTGGAAGTAGCGCATATTTCAGACAGGACATTTTATTTCGGTTTCGTTTCGTTTGAATGGCGTCGTGTGCGAGGAACAGTTACTCTAAGCTCTACCGGTTTGTGATTGTAATTACTAACCAGTTTAATCACTTTTGTGTAGTTTTATGTGAAAAAGGTCTAAGCGCGCACGTTAAATTACGTTTTTGAAGCGCAAAATATAAGTGTAGTTGTATAGTATCGGTGTCGGCTGCAAAAATATCGTCGACATTGATATGTCGCAGCGTCGCAGGTAAGGTAAATGTACCAAAGCTCAACACTGACCCAATTCACCCAATACACAGCACTTGCAACCTTGAAATGAAATGAAATGATTTGAAATGAAATGATTTATTTGCTATAAACATGGTATAAAAGTTGTACAGAAGTGTTTGAGCCGTGACATGTTTAGCTAAATATAATTAGCATGCAAAGTTTTATTTTCCTGATTACAAGTATTAAATTCGTTCATCTTATAAAACACGGATAACTCACGTAATAAATCGAGTTTAGCTCGACATGTTTCGGACTAATTCGTAGCCCTTCATCTAGGAGCCGCGGCAGCTGCTGCTGCCAAACGCGAACTGCGCGCCTCGGCTCTCTGCGCGCGACTGCTCGTGCTCGACGAAACTAACACTGGCTCACGACTACCCTCGTTATTATCGTCATTTATATTATTGTCAAAAATAGGGTAGCACACAACACTAACCACATCACTTTGTAAAGGCACCTCCACACTCGCTGTTGACGCAGTACGAAGATTCAAAACCGTCTTCCAACTCGGAGGCACCGACCAACCACTATCACGATTAAAATTTGGACGTCGACTAATTTCGATAGCTTCACGTACTTTCCGTGGAATGTAAAATTTTTCCCTCGCTAATACGGAAACCTTGTCAAATCGGATATAGTGCGTAGAGTCAGAGTTCATTGAGTGTTCGGCAACGGCAGACCCCTTATCATCTTGCTTCTTCATACTGCGTATGTGCTCCGATAACCTTGTGGAAACATTGCGTCCAGTCTCTCCGATATAATTCTTGCCACAAGAACAGGGAATCATGTATACCCCGGGACCACTCAGGGGCTCCTTATCCTTAGGTGAACGTATCCACTGTCTCAACTGTATATGAGGACGGAAAATCGACTTGATGCTATATCTTCGGCGTAACAAGTGCCCGATTTTATCCGTTACCCCTTTTATATACGGCAAGTATACCGGCAACCTCTCAGCCACCTCTGGCCGTTGACGAGTCGAAACGTTCACAACACGGTTGCATTGCCTCCAGTTGTACCCATTGCTTTCCAAAACACGCTTCACATGACACAGCTCACGATCAACAAAACTGAGCTGTGTCATGTGAAGCGTGTTTTGGAAAGCAATGGGTACAACTGGAGGCAATGCAACCGTGTTGTGAACGTTTCGACTCGTCAACGGCCAGAGGTGGCTGAGAGGTTGCCGGTATACTTGCCGTATATAAAAGGGGTAACGGATAAAATCGGGCACTTGTTACGCCGAAGATATAGCATCAAGTCGATTTTCCGTCCTCATATACAGTTGAGACAGTGGATACGTTCACCTAAGGATAAGGAGCCCCTGAGTGGTCCCGGGGTATACATGATTCCCTGTTCTTGTGGCAAGAATTATATCGGAGAGACTGGACGCAATGTTTCCACAAGGTTATCGGAGCACATACGCAGTATGAAGAAGCAAGATGATAAGGGGTCTGCCGTTGCCGAACACTCAATGAACTCTGACTCTACGCACTATATCCGATTTGACAAGGTTTCCGTATTAGCGAGGGAAAAATTTTACATTCCACGGAAAGTACGTGAAGCTATCGAAATTAGTCGACGTCCAAATTTTAATCGTGATAGTGGTTGGTCGGTGCCTCCGAGTTGGAAGACGGTTTTGAATCTTCGTACTGCGTCAACAGCGAGTGTGGAGGTGCCTTTACAAAGTGATGTGGTTAGTGTTGTGTGCTACCCTATTTTTGACAATAATATAAATGACGATAATAACGAGGGTAGTCGTGAGCCAGTGTTAGTTTCGTCGAGCACGAGCAGTCGCGCGCAGAGAGCCGAGGCGCGCAGTTCGCGTTTGGCAGCAGCAGCTGCCGCGGCTCCTAGATGAAGGGCTACGAATTAGTCCGAAACATGTCGAGCTAAACTCGATTTATTACGTGAGTTATCCGTGTTTTATAAGATGAGTGAGTCTCACGGTAGTTTAATGTTAAATATTAAATTCGTTTTTTTTTATTATTAAGTATATTTTGAATTGTAGATTATTATTATAAGTTATTTTATTTTCATATTATTGTTTATTATGTTATGATTTTATAATCTATTTTACCCTCTTTAAGCTCGATTTTATCATCATATTTTATGTATTAAATTTACCATCCAGATACTCTTTAATTGTGTAAAATGATTTTTCCTTAAGCCACTGGAACAGTTTGACCCTAAACTGGTTCCGAGGCAATTCGGCTATGCTCTTTGGCAGCCTGTTATAGATTCGGACAGCCATTGGGAAGCAATTTTGGTGGCACAGGTGTGAACCTTATGTCATAGTAAGACGGGTGAAGTGAAGATTTTATTGTAAGGCGCTGCGCAGACGACAGACTTTTGTGCGATCGAGTCTGCGGCGCACAAAAGGTCTGCATGGATTGTATGCATTGTGTGCCGGACTTTTTGCGTGTCGTGTGCGTTACTCCATATAATTCCATAGGTTCTATTTTCACAGACCAAAAAGTCCGTAGTAGATAGTCTGTATAACAACAAGGTAATAATGTATACATTTTGCCGTCGGCATTTCGTATAGCCGCGAGCGTTTATAAACTGACGACGCCGTATGTAAAAGGCGGAATTTTACAATACGCCTGTGACATTAAGTCGAAAAATCGGAAGTATTGCCGATATATTTGTAATTGTTTACATTTTGTTGAGTACTTAAACATCCTAACCCTTTCATGTATCAAGTATAGTCTCATGGATTGTTTTCAATTAAGAGGGCGCAAACATTTTTTACGTACGTAATTTAAGATCAGGTGGGGGAAGAGAAATTCAGGGGCAGGGCAGGGGTAAGAGGCACCACAGACCATAACTCGTCGAGTTATGAGTGATTATGGTCTGTAGAGCCCTCTTATCCCTGCGTTTCTCTTCCCCCACCTGACCTTAGTGGTTTTGGACCAATGTTTAAAAAATCATGAAAAATAAATTAACTCATATTTAGCCATGAAAAAAATATGGTTAGACTAAACATATTCTGTAAATTTACAATAAAATTGTTTCATTTGTAATTACATTAAAATCAATGAGAAAAAAAATAAAGTAATGGTTCAACTTTCAAATTATGTAAAATGATATTTGAATAATAAAAACCAATAATTTGATTCATGTTACACCGTTAATCCCTAAAAGACTATATTGTCTATCAGATGATAACAAGTTTATATCTTCTTCTTCTTCTTCTTCTTCAACCTTTCACCACCCAATGCTGAGTGTAGGTCTCTTCTAATGCACGCCATTCTTCCCGGTTTTGTGCTTTCCGCTTCCATTCCTTACCGGCCACTCTAACAAGGTCATCGGTCCAACGCATCGGTTGCCTGCCCACATTCCTATGCCCTACTCTAGGCCTCCACTCAAGCACCCGATTACCCCACCGGTCGTCCTGTCTACGGCATATATGGCCCGCCCACCTCCATTTTCTGCTGGCGATCACATGGGCTATGTCGACCAATTTCGTTCTCTTCCGGATCTCTGTGTTTCTGACTCGATCACGTAGAGAGATACCTAACATAGCCCGTTCCAGGGCTCTTTGGGTGACTTGGAGCTTGTGTATCACCTGCTTTGTCAGCGTCCAAGACTCGGCTCCGTAGACCATGACCGGTAGGACGCATTGTTCAAAGGTCCGACGCTTGAGATTAATGGGAATGCTTGTGCTCTTGAACACTTCGGACAGTTTGCCAAAAGCACCCCAGCCTAGACGGATGCGGCGCTCAATCTCGCTATTTTGTCCGAATTTGGCAAGGTTCAAGGTTTGTCCCAAGTAGACATATTCCTCAACTCTTTCTATTGCATGCCCATGCACAGTAATGTGATCTATATTGGACTTGTTGCACATTATTTTAGTCTTCGATGTGTTCATCCTTAGCCCAACAATCACTGATGCATCATAAAGCTCCCCAATCATAACTGACAAGTCCTCCAAGTTTATATCGTTTATGGTAAATTTTAATGGAAAATTTTCAAGTGAAATACAGCTTTGACGCGTATTTTTGTAAAAACCCTTCAACAAATTGGCTAAGTAAAAGAAATCTGTGTTGCTAAATCCCTAGAAAAAGAGTTTATTTATATGTTACAGTAGTTTTTCTTTAAAAACTTAAGGATTTATAGCTTTCTAAAGCATTTGAAAAACATCAAAATCACCGAATTTTGTTTGCACACTCTTAATATAATTATTTAATGTTTTAAACATTCGCGATTCTCACTCATAATTATAAAGCTGTAACGCGGCCGAAACGTCGAGAAGGTAAATAAATAAAATCGCGATTAAGTCCCGCGTACATATAATTATGAATATAATTATTGTCTATGTCATGAATAGTCCAGTTTTCCTGTACTGCTTTTAGCTAATTCTAAATTTTTTCATGGACTTTGACAAGGAAAAAACTTGTGTATAAAACATGTTTTTAACCGACTTCAAAAAGGAGGAGGTTCTCAATTCGACCTAATTATTATTTTTTTTTTTTTTTGTGTGTATGTTACTCGATATCTCGAAAACCCGTGGACCGATTTTCAAATTTTTTTTTTTAATTGAAAGGGTATAACTCGAAATTGGTCCCATTGGCACGAAACCAGGATCTGATGATGGAATCTTGGAGAAATCGAGGGAACTCTTCAAATTTTATATGGAGATGTACGGCGTTTTCGGTAATTTGTTGATGAAGTCAAGATTTTACATTCAGTAAATAGAATACTTTTAAAATATTGCTAATTTGAAGTCGGTTTTTTTTTGTTTAAAATTATTTATTTCTCACCAAACTTTCTCTTCAAACTTTCTCACCGTTTAAACTTTCCGTGGACTTCGACAAATATTTTGCCAAATTGGTTTACCCATTCTCATGTTTAAGCGAGGCTATCAAACAGCAATTTTATTCATGTGTATGAAACGGTTCTCTATTGGAAGGCATAAAGTTTTTTAGACTAATATTGTTTCGCATAACACTTTTCGCCTAAATTGTTTTTTGCATAATCATCATTACGCATATTTTTTAATGCATAACATTAAAAAGCATAAATACAGGAAGCATAATTGTCATCAAGACTAATGTCTATAAGCATAAGCATAAATAGGCATAATAATCAAATGGCATCATATCAATATGCATAACAGTATTATGCCCAAAAATAGTGAAGTTTTGTACCAATGGCTCGTAGTAATTATTGCTATTCATACCAATGCTATGCATACTTATGTATTATTTAGGAACTAAACCAATGTCGATGGTGGTCTGTGAACTATTCCGTGATGCTTAGGCGCTTCGCGCCTGGATTTCATACTAACCTAACCTAACCTAATAACAGTAAATACATTGGTAACAACGAAATTGAGTTTTTAAATTATGCATGGTGACATTTATACCAAATAATTATTAGCCCAAACAATAGTATGCATAATATGTATTCGGCCAATACAAATTAGTCCAAATGAAATTATGCTATTAGCATAGTATGCCAAAAAAGTATTAGGCCATAGTACTATTATGCGAAAGTACTGTTATGCCAAAATCAATTATGCGAAACAATAATAGTCTAAATAAAATTATGCATTCCAAGGGGATCCCGTATGAAACATTACATAGACAAAACCATAATTATTCCATAACTTAAGAGCCGCATTAGTATGATTAAATAGTACATGTTAAAAAAACTGACATAGAAGCAATTTTTATCTCCTATTTAAAAGAAACTTTCAAATTCAACATACACATAAATTCAATTATTAATTTAAGTATCATCCCTTCTTTTCTTCATCAGAGCCAAAAAAAAGAAAAAAAATCAGCTCTTAAAACACAATCATTCATTAAAACCATTCATTCTGTAAACTTTAAAACTATTAAAACTAAGACTATAATTCAGCAAGGGTTAAAACCATTAAAAAAAAACTTAAGCCATGGTGACACAACAATAAACAGAGCTCGCATTTTGTGAAGAGATTAATGTTTAAATATTGTGAACAAATTAAAAAAAACTAATGGAACAAATGTAAAGCAAGTAACCATAACATTAAGTCTGAACTTTATAAGCAACAGAAACCTGGTGAAGTACTAGTAAACTAAATTAGATAAGATAATTACAAATGAAATGCATTTCGTAGACATAGCTAGGCGTGCCTCTAAGTTATGCATAAAAAATATCAACAGGGGAAATTGAGGTTAGGTGATGAATATTTACCTTGTTTAACTGAACTGTCCCTCTCCAAACGGGGACGTGGTCTTTGTGAATATAAATTATTGTTTTACAACTAGATAGCACCTTTTTTGTACGACAATAGTAGAAAATTGAAGACCGGCATAGCAATGGCGGTGATCCTTCTTTGGTTTGACTTTGACGTCTTTGACATTGACAGAACAGAACTGACTGTTTGTCAGATACATGGATATAGTCCAACTCCAACCGAAGTCCAGCTTACTTTTTTTTATTATAAGAGACAAGACCGAAATAAATTATAATTATCAAATAGAAACCAACAATTTATCAACACGAACTTAATTGCCTTGTAAACAGCCCATGTCTCCTAATAAAAAAAAAACTCAAAGCTGAAATTTTCCCAAGGAACATGTAGGACCCACTTTACAATCAGAAACGAAACGTTTAAACCACAGATACACTTTCAACACTTATGTTCTCTATTACATTTTTATCAGCCTATTCCAAGTCTATTCAGATCAGATAAGGCTTTATACTTTCTTTGAAATCATTTCGCATATTGCGTTATTTTATATCATAATAATAAAAAAAGCATGGCTGTACTGTCAAACTGTCAAAGAGAACCGAGACAAATTCTGTGCTGTTTGCTTCGATCGGATGTGTAATTGAGAACTGTCCTAAAATTTAATTTGACATTTATAACGGTCACTCGCTGGTGTATTTAAAACGTTGGGAATAAATATTACTAACTTGAATAAAATAGTGATTTAACATAGCATTTTTCGTATTTAATAGTGATCTAACCAATGGACTAAGTCTTCTAAAATGGAAGCAAACGATTTCATCACGAAATTAAAGGCGGATGGGTCAGAAAAAGACATTCATGATTTGGCCCATGTTTTTGCTGAATATAAGGCAATTACTACCAAATTGACATCAAAAGATAAAGGACCATTCTCTCTCAACGTCCTTTGTATACTTTGCAGGTATAGTAACACATTACAAGTGTTTTTTAATACTTCTTTTCGTCCTATAATGTCTCTATAAAACTTTTGTTTTTTTGACAGAAATCTCGACAAAGTACCGTCGTGGAGCGACAATATTGACTGCAAGGAGCTGCTGACCTTGTCAATTGACTGTGTGAGGGAGACTAGAGCCCTAGAGCGCCCGGAGCGAGTAAAAACACTGGCTTGTGTGTATCACATACACAAATATGTCGTGCGACAGGTAAGGTCATACATTGTTGTGATTTAGTATTATTTAGTAATACAAGGAGCTTAATAGTCTAATGTAAAAAGCCCACTATTCAACATCAGCGCACCACTGATCAACATTTTCTAGCTTAATTCCTATGGAATGATGAGAAAGCAAGTTATTGATTATTGGGCTAAAATTGTCAGATATTAGGTGGTTTACACTATCAAACAATTAAATATGTGCATAGTTGCCATGATTGCTTCTAAGTCACACTGTATAATGAAAAATATGGGTAACTTGCGACTTAAATCAAGTTTAGCATATGACACAAAGTAATGTACATTGTGGAAAAGCAATAAAGTATTGAGTATTGAGTATTGAGTTTGGTCTAGTCTTTAATCCTCCATCTAAGAGCTGCAGTATTTACTGCAAAACGCGCACTGTATGCCGCCGCTCTGTTTGCGCGACTCAGAGTCGCTAGAGTCCTAGATAATGGCCTACAGACTAGCTTGAAACATGTCTAGCTAACTCGATTTAAGTTTCATGTATAAAATATTTAAATCCGTTCAATGAATTTCAGCCATTTGCACCAGAAACTTAGTTTGATCTCTACCTACTTCACTGAGAATAGGGTGTGATGTTTATGTTATGTTATATTGATTTCAGTCATCTCAATTGCCTCCGGAGCTAGTTCTGAAGCTTTCGTACATGCCGTTTGAATGTGATTCTGAGAATATCCTAACAGAATACTGTAAGACCTACTGGAACCTCCTCGCTGATAGATTCATGTTCATTGAAAAACTAAAAACGGGGAGGCGAGCCATCATCAAACTGCTACCAAAGCTGACTGAAGATATCCAAAAAGTAATACAAATGTACGATAGCATACAATTTTGCGGTACCATCTTAGTGTTTTTAATGAAGAAACTGCATTATTTGTACAATAATGAGCATGCGAAAGACTTGAATGTCGTTTTTGGGACGATTTTTGAAACCCTCTCATTGAAAAAAGACACAAAGTCCTTCAAAAAACTTAGCGAAAAGGAGTTGTTGGAAATGTACGTCAGATTTAGCGATAGTTTTTATGTTATCACTGAGAATGCGATGAAATTGCAGTTTAAAGATTCCTGTCTGAGTGGGGCTGTCCGGACTTGTATCTCGTTCCTTGGACATGCCCCAGACATGTTCCATTGCCTCCAAACATTCTACTTAAACTCATTCTGCTGTATACTGACCGATGCCACCAATCCAACTTTCAGCGAAACTGTTCTCAATAGTTTGACTATATCGTGCGAAACTACAGAGAAACTGGGCTATCTTAAAGCCTTGAAAGCAACTTATCCTTACATAAATCAAATGCTGAGACTCTACATTGAATACAATCTAACGAAAAGCGATGAATTTACTGAAGAATTACAAGAGAACTGCCTGAATTTGATGATACATTTGCTTGATAAACTACAGAACACAGCGCAGCTATTGAAATGTGACAATTGCAAAGTAAAAACGGGTTTACATGACGCGTTAAGACTCTCATTTTTGGCCAAAAACTTTGTTTCTTCATCACTAAACGCTGGTGGAAGCATCACAAAGATATTACCTGTTTACGAAACGATAATACAGAAACAACATCAAATCTTAACGGAGCTCTGTCGTTTGGGCTGTTCAAATCACGAGAAGTGCCTCAAGAAACTCCAAACAGATATCCATAACACAGCGATTTTGCTAAACAAAGCTGAACAGTATGAATCGGCCATATCCCTCTTCGATTTGTACTTGAGTCATGAATTCCTACATTTTAAGAGCGAACAAGATATGAAAAACATCAGCCGAGCGCTGTATAACAAGAGCATATGCGAGCTAGATTGCAAGTTATTCGAGCAAGCTCTGCTCGATGCATATTTGAGCTTGGTCTTTGCTCAACCTGAGGGTTTGAGCTCAGAGAAATATATGAGCTTAGTAATGGATATAAAGGCCAAGTCGTTGAAAGTTAACGAAGATGATGAACCGCTACAAATGATGACCATTTTAGATGCTTGTGTGGTTACCGTGGAAAGAAAATTGTATGGGATTCTAAAGCCGTTCTTCTGCACTATGAAATTCAGGTAAAATACGTTTAAGGGTCTCTCCATAACAATCGACGCGGAGTCTGCTTTCGCTGAGTGTTTTACACCACACTATTTGCATTTATTGCCCCGTGTGGTGCAGGGTTAGAATAGCACCTGCCCCTTTCTTCCCGTGGGTGTTGTAAAAGGCGACTCTGGGAAAGGGTTAGTGTATTGTGGGCGATGGGCTAGCAACCTGTCACTGCAATATCACGTTTAGCCATCTGGTTACCCTGAAATTGCTAAATGTGGCACTGGATTTTTGAATTCATGTGCTCTGCCTACCCCTCTTGGGAATACAGGCGTGAGAATATGTATGTATGTATGTATTTGCATTTAGTTGATTGGCCGTCTCCGCAGTTAAATACCTGCGTTCAGCAATCTCATCCTTGCGGCCGTAAAAACGCACGATTGCTGTCGCAACAGTTGTATAACAACGGTCGGCTCTCTCGTGCTCCGTTGTCATCGAGACGTCACACAGCGTGCGTCAGGCTTAGAATAACACCTATCCATTTCTTGTGTGGGTGTCGTATGAAGCGAATAAGGGACAGCGCAGATGACAGACTTTTTGTGCGATCGAGTTTGCGGCGCATAAAATGTCTGCGTCGATTGGATGCATTGTGCGCCAAACTTTTTGCGCGTCGTGTGCGTTACTGCATATAATTCGATTTAGATTCTATTTTCACAGACTAAAAAGTCCGTCGCGGATAGTCTGTCGTCTGCACAGGGCCTCAGGGAATAACTTTTAAGTATGTGTGTTATAGGCAGAGATCGGAAAAATTTGCGACATTGTTTGCAATTATGTGGACATGACTCCAAAATTAATCAAAATGTTATTCAGTTAATTAATTTTTTACAAACATCCATTCATACATATAATCACGTCTACGTTCCCTAATGGCGTAGGCAGAGCACACGAAACGTGAAATAGACATAACCATAATTATACCTATTTTACGCTTCGCAGCCACTTCTAGCATCATTATTTTAGTTTTGTACTTGACATATAATTTGATTCCTAGTAAATAAATACAAAAGTTTGTTAAAGTATTGGTTTATTAAATAAAAATGACAGTTTTTTTTTCAAATCGTTATTTATTTATTATAAGTACATAAATATTTACGGAAACGATACCCATTTTAAATACGAACCTTTCGCTAATAATTATTTATGTAATTCATCGTCGTCAAAACGTATTTTTTTTTTTAAGTTCTTATAGTATATACGTACTTATAAGCACCTTATAAGTAAACTATTATCTCCAAAAATTCAAATTATATTTCAATAAATAATTAATTAACATTTGGATTAATTTTGGGGTCATGTCCACATAATTGCAAACAATGTCGCAAAATTTTCCGATCTCTGGTTATAGGTGACAGACTAGCAACCTGTCACTTACATCTTTAGCTAAAATTATGCTGAATGTCGCTATGAAACAGACTAGTTTTTTTTTTGACAATGTGAACGTTCCATAAGCTCTGTTGTGACTTTTTTTCCAGTGTCCTTCTTGGCCACGAATTTTCCATGTATGGCAAGTTGTGGCCCTCCATCGTGCCCATAGCTGGGGTGTGGAGAGCTCTCTACAAGATGACAAGGCACGAGCAACCACCGTGGGTGAATGGTATGTGATGAATACAATCAGCGTTGTGGTCTATAAATATTTAAACAGCAGGGCTATAGGCTAATTGACAAAAAACAGTATTTATTGAACATTAAACTACCGTGCGACTCATTCATGTTGAAAATTTTCCAGATAACTCACGTTTAATAAACGAGTTTCGGGCTAATTCGTAGCCCTTCACATTTTCATTATTGTACAAAAGCGCTGCAAGTGCGCGTTTGGCAGCAGCAGCAGCCGCCGCGGCTCCTAGATGAAGGGCTACGAATTAGCCCGAAACATGTCGAGCTAAACTGGATTACGATTGCGAGTTCGTTTTTAGAGCTTACGCAAAACCAATTTTCAGTAAATCGTTAGTTCAATTTGGTTTAAATGTTAAAATTCAAACATGGGTGTTTCAATTTCATAGCGAGATTTGGTTTCAACTGTCAAATTGGAACAGATGTAGATTTATGGTGCGTTAGACAATAGCCTTGCAGTTCAGGTCTGAAAACCCTTGTGAAGTTTTTTTTTCGGAATATTCATGTAATAATTTTAAACAAAAAAACCGACTTCAAATTAGCAGTATTTTCAAAGTATTCTGTTTATTGAATGTAAATTCTTGACTTCATCAACAGATTACCGAAAACGCCGTACATGTCCCTATAACATTTGAAGAGTTCCCTCGATTTCTCCAAGATTCCATCTTCAGATCCTGATTTCGTGCCTTTCGATTAAAAAAAATTTTTTTTCAATCGGTTGACGGATCTCCGAGATATCGAGTAACATACACACAAAAAAAAATGTCGAATTGAGAACCTCCTCCTTTTGAAGTCGGTTAATAAAAATACGAGAAAATGTCCCATCCTTTGTACCCGGTTCTTATCAATGCTAGAAGTGGCTTACGTAAATGGTCATGATTTTGGCTACGTAGTACAGTATTACCAAACAAAGAACGCTTCACGATATACTTGCGTAATAAACCAGTTTTGTGGCGCGGGAAACTTCGATCTACCAATGATAAAAGAGATTTTTTCGCGCGCTGAACACTTGCGTTGTGATTGGTTATTGATTGAAGTCTCAGACAGATGACTGATGACAGATGTCTAGCACCCCAGCGCCAAATGCGACGAGTAGCCGAACTACAGTGTGTACATAGCAAGCAAAATTGCGCCCAGAGCGTTTGTAAATAAAGTTCAATATAGATAAATTACTCGTTCGGCTACTCTCGGATATCGTTCTGCGCTTCTCGGCGCAGACGGTAACAGCCGATGTGACTTATTTTCTTGGGAATACTGTACTTGAACGCCCCCTAGGTCTTAATCTTAATCTAACCCCATTTTTTTTTCAGTCGAACCAGACACAATTGACACTTTATACGACATAATCATAGCAACGCCCGCACATGTTCGTACGATACATAACACACACTTCGGCGATGTTCTAATGAACGTTTTGTCATGTATCAAACGTCAAAATGATGTCAAAATGACAGTGGTCGAAGCTACGCTACTGTTTTTGAAGTCAGAGTACTGTGTTGCCGAAGCTAGCTTGAAGTATGAATGGAAAATCAAGGATCAGGTGAGACCGAATAACATTCCTACTAATATTATAAATGCGAAAGTAACTCTGTCTGTCTGTTACGCTTTCCCGCTTAAACCTCTCAACCGATTTTGATGAAATTTGGCACAGATCTTTAGACCCTGAGAAAGGACATAGGCTACCTTTTATTGCGAAAAAAATGCAGACGAAGTCGCGGGCACGGCTAGTCTTCTATAATCTGTTTCTAGTGTCCGACCGAAGGTACAATTTTGGCCGAAGCCGAAGCCGAAGCCGATTAATCGGTTTTCATCAAAACCTTCGGCCGAGGCCGAAGCCGAAGGTGTGTTGACCCCATGTTGACCCTAAGAAATACGAGAATTCGCTAATATTAAACAAAAAAACGGCAGTAATTTATGCGCAGTTTTCGCTTCTAAATCAAATGTGACTATGTTGTTATGTTATGTGTTGTCAGTAATTTATGTAATTAACTGCAAGCAATGCGATCGGGCCAGCGAAACGCTGCCCTGCTAAGCGCTGCGCACTATCCCTCTCGCTCTGGCATCGTTCGTCCAATTTCAAATCACAACTTGCAAACCTTCGGCTTCGGCCAAATTTTGGCCGAAGCCGAAGGTTTGGCCGAAGGTGATTTTTTTGGCCGAAGGTGACCGAAGCCGAAGCTTCGGTCGGACACTATCTGTTTCATTTCAGAGTAGACTTCAGTAGTTGGGTCATGACAAAAAAAAAAAAAATTTACTTCACCGGATAGAATATCAAAATATATTGTAGACGTTTTTTTTCACACAACCAAGAAATGACGAGGATATAGTGCTCTGAAGTCTCAATGACGTCACTACGTGGTACAAATTTTACCACGGCTACGTAAGTTTCATGACGGCCTTTTCTCGATGTTTAAAACTTAAAAAATATGCTAGAAGTGGCCACATAACGTGAGACTGTGAGACAGTCATGGTTTTGTCTACGTAGCATTTCGTGTCCTCTACCTACCCCATTTGAGAATACAGCCATGACGAATGTCTGTATGTTAAAACGCTCCACTAGTCATTTATGTGACATTCCTGTACGAGTGTCGTTAGCGAAATGAGCCCGAAAAGGCGAATTCCATAAATAGTCCAGTAATTTATTGATTAAATTATATACAGTCGCACCTTTCTTCCCGTGGGTTTCGTAAGAGTCGACTCTGGGAAAGGGCTAGTGTATTGTGGGCGATGGGCTAGCAACCTGTCACTGCACGTCTAATATCACGTTTAACCATCTGGTTACCCTGAAATTGCTGAACATGGCACTGGAATTTTGAATTCATGTGCTCTGCCTACCCCTCTTGGGAATAAAGGCATGAGAATATGTATGTATGTATGTAATCGCATACATAATTTTATCCACATTCATATAGTAATTTAGAAATAATGTTTGTGTTTCAGAATATAGATCCAGACGTTATGCCGTGCACAAGGACCATAGAGCAGGAATACAACGCTCTGGTACCAGCCTTTAGAGCTGTCGAACTGTGGACCAGTGTGCTACCAAAGATTGACCAAGGTGAGTGCTTTAAAATATCTATTTCTTTAATTTTATTTACACATAGTAGGTACAATAATTTATTTTAATTCTCATAAAAATAAACATAAGTCAAAAACAATAATGTCAATAATTCAAAACACAAAAAACAAAACATAATAAAAAAAAAAACCGGCCAAGTGCGAGTCGGACTCGCGCACGAAGGGTTCCGTACCAAAAATGCAAAAGTCAGAATTTTTGTATGGGAGCCCCCCTTAAATACTAATTTTATTTTTATTCAATTATTTATTTTTAAAGTAGATATTTAATTAA
>BHDV01047451.1:79733-92955 GCA_005406045.1 Adoxophyes honmai
GACCCAAATTTGGGTCGCGACCCGAGGTTAAGAAACGATGTTCTAACTCTTTGTCTACTCTTATTTCATATGTTTTGTCAATCGCTCGAACGCCATTAGAGAAGATATCCCTTATTGTAGTTCCGTTTTTTTGTACAATAAAGTGAGTTAATATGTTATCATCTTTGCCCAGGAGTGGGATATACTACTAGGCTAAAAAAATAAATAAAGAATTCATTTGTTTCCAGAACAATCGTGGTGCTCTCGTCACCACCTCTCGCTGCTTCTCAAGCATCGCTTGACTGAAGCCACTGCGGCTGTCATATCGCTCACCAGACGCCTAGGGCTCCACAGGTAAAGTGACGATAAGTTTTACATTTTTAGAGTTTGTACCTAAAGGGTAAAACGGGAACGTATTACTGAGACTTTGTTTGTCTGTTACCAGGCTGTATCTCATGAATGGTGATAGCTACAGTTGGAATTTTCACAGGTGTATTTCTATTGCCGCTGTAACAACAAATATTGAAAATAAAATAGATATTTAACCTTTTGATCGCCAAAGACGTCATATCACGTCATCGCAAGTCAGTGCCCGTGACGCCACGACGTTAAATGGTGCGTCGAAGTTATTGCGAAAGAACTGAAATATAAAACGCTGCAACATTTTTTCTAGGTTTACTTTATTTATAGGTAGTGTAAGTTATTTTATACCTAATTTAAATAAAAGAACACAGCACCATTCGAAAAAAAACAAGCATTATCTAAGAGCCGACTAACGGCTTTGGCGTTAGGAGCACAGCGTTTCACTTCGCGCCTTGGCGGTCAAAAGGTTATGGGGGATCCCATACAATAAACGTGATTTTTTGTTGTTTTTGGTCGACATAAATAATGGTAACAGGTAGACATTTGAAATATTCATGGAATATTTAGTTGTATAGTATACTAAAGAACTACTAATAAGTATACTATAATAATTGTAACTATAACTAGAAATTAATAAATTAATTTACCATCAAAAAGAAGATAAATTTAAGTATATACACCTAGCGAATCCGTATCATCAATATATAAATGTGAAAGTTTGTTTGTTTGTTTGTCCCTTTTTCACGGCTAAACGGAGCGATGGATTGACGCGATTTTTTAGGTAGAGATAGTTTAGGGCATGGAGAACATAGGCTACAGTTTGTCTCTTCAAAACCCCCGATTTCCCTAAAGTGAGGAGTGGAAGTTTTCAATGTAGAAAGCTATAAAATTGGTATGTGCGCTATCTTTTCTGTGATACCCTGAATTTAACGCGAGCGGCAAAAGCTAGTATCAAATAGAATAAAATAATTTTAGCTTCATCATATTTTTTTGTTTTAAATTGGAGATGACGTAGTATAAGTTGTACTAGTCTCTATATTACCGTGTTTCAGACGCAGTCGTTGTGCCCTAGCCGCTCTGGGCTCTTCGGGCGCCGCGGCGCGCTTGCAGCTCTCGGCCTCCGCCGCCGACCCGGCTCGCAGCGTCGCCACAAGGGTAAGATGCTAATGATGATGATGATGATGATGACAAGTTCTGATCAAACCTGTTTGTTTTTTTATTAGTCTTCATTTTGGGCCTGCGTGTGGTGGTCGGGATAGAATAACACCTCTCCATTTCTTCCGTGGATGTCGTAAGAGGCGACTAGGTTTAGGTATTCCTTAGGCGACAGGCTAGCAACCTGTCACTATTGTGCTTTTCCACCTTAAAACCTAAAAAATATAGGTATGCTAGAAGTGGCCTCAAAACGAGAAACAGTCATTGTTTTGTCTATGTAGCGTTTTGTGTGTTCTACCTAACCCATTTGGGAATAAAGGCGTGATTGTATGTATGTGTGTATGTAAAACCTAAAAATGTTCGAGAAGTGGCTACAAAACGTATAATAATCTGCCTATTCATTTTAGGACATACATCACTATGGTCATTTATTTAACGTTATTTCTCTTTCAGGCGATCATCGACCAGCGTCTCAAATACATCATTGGTCTCCGGACCAACGAACACGCTCTCCACAAACCAACCAAAATGGAAACCAGAATACTTTCCACACCAGAACCGAAGCATTTAGAGACAATGCGAGACGTACAAATCCTGAAAAACAACCAAACAAGTCCATCAATACCTATAGAGTATGTGCCGTCTTTTAAACACCCAGAGTTCTTTGACCACGAGAGAAACTGCCAGTGCTACGCATGCGAGACGCCATCTTGCTTTATAATGGCCACTCTAATCATGGGCCTTGAGGCCATGGTTTATTTCAGAGCGAAAGAATACCATATAGCTAAGAACTACTTCGACGGAGTGCTGAACTCTTTCTGCGTTGTTCAAGAGAAAATGAAGATTGCTGCCAAGAAGCTGAGAGAACGCGGCTTTGAAAAATACGTCCTTGATATTATAGAGAAGAATTATGAGAGGGAATTGATGGGTGTTGAGTTAGATACTCTGATAGATGCGGCGTTCTTCGAAATGTCACAGAAGAATTACGCCAAAGCTGATGGTTATGTGTACGTGAGAATACACGAGATAATCCAAGTGTGTGATGTGGATGCGTATGTGAAGAGTGATGTGATGAATCTCATGGTCGCTTCTGAGGTCGTTAGGAGTTCGAATGCAGTTAAAAATGTCGTTGAGGACATAGCTAGCGAATTAGACGGTCTCAAATTAACCCCTACTAAGGAGATATTGAAGACACCTGAATCGAAGCCATTGAAACCACCGTCTATTGCCAAAGTGGTTGTCGATAAAGATGAGCTACCTCAATTGAAGTGTAAGGTGCCTTTGTTAAACTTCGATGAGCCTGAAGAGAAGGTGGTACCGAAGAAAAGCTTCAAGATCCCGGTCCCAGTTACGAGCAAACCTCTGGTAGAGGCCATGACACCTCGTCCGACGAGATCCAAAGTCAATATTGTTGTCAGTCGGCCGTCCGGGGAAAATGGGGTACAAGACGTCACACCGCAAACAGACAAGTCAAGACCAGAATTTTTCACGCCCATGGAATCGCCTGATCAGTTCTTTACGCCTCTAACATCAGTCAAAACATACGCGAAGAAGAATTTAAAGCAGAATATTGTTAAGAATCTAGATGCAGAGTTTTCGGATAAAAAGTTTAAGGTTGATAAGGAGAATAAGGGTAAATCTGTTAAGGATGAGCGCAAAGCGAAGGTCGAAACTGGCTCGTTGAAGTCGCTGAAGGATAGTAGGTTGAAGAGGTCGACTAGTCCCGGGAAGTTGGGGAATGAAGTGAAGCCGAATAGGCCTCGCCGCTTGCCTCGACCGACCAGCTTTACCGATAAGAATGAAAAGAAATGACGGTAGTCTGGCAAATGCGTTGAGAATGGAAACCATCCACGCTATCTTGAGGTGCAGCGCAGACGACAGACTTTTTGTGCGATCGAGTCTTGTATACTTGTGCGCCGGACTTTTTGCGCGTCGTGTGCGTTACTGCATATAATTCCATAGGTTATATTTTCAGACTAAAACGCCGTCGCGGATAGTCTGTCGTCTGCGCAAATTTTTAGCAAATTACAAATGTTGAAACTACCAAAATAAAAAGTCTGTAACATAAAATCATGCCTGTTCCCAAATGAGGTAGGCAGAGCACACAAACGTGACATAGACAAAATTCTGACTAGTTCACGCTTCGTAGCATTTAAAGCATAGTTTTAGGCTTTCTATTGTCTACTATATTCAAAGTACAGTCACGAACCGGCATTGTTGAGCCACTTGCCACTGTTCGCAATTTAGACGTGTTATCAATCACCGATGTGACAGACTAGATGTCAGCTATTGGATTATACGACCAAGTAACAAACATAGGTAAGTGGCTCAACAATCCCTGTTCGCGATGGTACTTCATGTGGATTTCCTTTGTAAAACCATGTAATGTCACTACGACGTCCACTGTAATCAAGTTCTATGGTGGGTCAGGAATCAATTGGTTCGATGATACATTTCTTAGGCCTTTCTTACATAGAACTACTCAAACGCGATTAAATGACATCACAAATCACAGTGTTATCAATTTGGCGTCTTGGTTGCTAAAAGTGACGACTTTTGCTCAAGTATTAAAAAGAGTAAAGAAAAGTATTTGTCCCTAAAATTATTTAATTAAAAGTTACATACATATTGTACGTTATTGCGCCGATACGTATTTTAATTATTAACCGACTTCAAAAAGGAGGAGGTTCTCAATTCGACCTAATTTTTTTTTTTTTTTTTGTGTGTATGTTACTCGATATCTCGAAAACCCGTGGACCGATTTTCAAAATTTTTTTTTAATCGAAAGGGTATAATTCGAAATTGGTCCCATTGGCACGAAACCAGGATCTGATGATGGAATCTTGGAGAAATCGAGGGAACTCTTCAAATTTTATATGGAGATGTACGGCCTTTTCGGTAATTTGTTGACGAAGTCAAGATTTTACATTCGGTAAACAGAATACTTTTAAAATATTGCTAATTTGAAGTCGGTTTTTTTTTGTTTAAAATTATAGTAAAAACACTTACCAATACATCTCTAGTGACGAAGTCTAGAGCAAAAGTCGTCACTTCTATTGACTAAAGTCACTAAATTGGCAACACAGAAACGCGGGTAACCAGTAGCGTGGCGACACGCCGCCTCTCTTGTGATCAGTTCAGTAACCAGTTGGTGACGCGCAAGCAACTAATTTCAGTTTGTAATAGTTCTTTCTGAGTAGCTCAATGTGTGGAAGGCTTTAGCTACGTGTAGTCAGTGCACTGTATCAGATACTAGTTGTTAATATCGACTGAAAAAAACTCTTATTTTTTATTAAATTTATTAATATTTCTAACGTTGTTTCATTTCCTCGCAGTCTATACAGTGTGTTACCGGCGTGCGGGCATTTCTTGAAGCAGTGTTAAGAGATGCGGTTTGTTAATCTAACCATTAGCTTAATTGCATTAAAAAACAATATTTCAGATTGCGTTACTTTTCTAAGAAAAGTTTAATTGCAAGCAATGTACAGTAAAGTTTCTGTCACAAAATGACAGATCTAATGTCATCTTAGTGTTATCTGGTAGTTAAGTGAAGTTAAGTTACGCATACATTGAAGACTCAGAAAATGGAAGAATTGCATTTGTGGCTTTGTTTTTAAATAATTTTGATATACTAATACTTGCAAACGATTGCTAATTTGATATATATTATTATCGTCAGTTTTAATAAATGCCCGCACGCCGGTAACACACTGTATGAATAGGTAGTAATAAGTAATAACAATATACGACCACGCCCGTGTTTCATAAATGGGGTAGGCAGAGAATACGAAACGTGATAGACAAAATCATGACGATTTCGACAGATGGAAGAGGTATAAGACAGGTTGCTAGCTTGTCGCCTAAGGGTCAATTCACACCGAGACGAGACGCGACGAGGCGCTGCACGAAAATTTTTAATAGAACAACTCAAAATATACTTTATTTGTAACAAAATAAGGTTCATATTTCATTGTCAGTATACAGAATACGTAGCGCTGCATCGCGCTACGCCGCCCTCCGCGCGGTGTGAGGGAGCGGTGCTGCGCGCGCAGCGCTGCCAGCTCAAAATATACTTAATTCGCTACGTGATAAGGTTCACATTTCACTGTGAGAATTCAGGTCGTCGCGCTACGCCTCGAGACGTAGCGCGGGGTCGCGCTGCGCAGCGCGAAACCACATGCATCGTCGTGCAGCGCCGCGTCGTGTCTGGTCGCGGTGTGAACTGACCCTACTTCTTAGGAAGGAATGGAGGGTGTTATATTCTAAATGAAAGTCGTTTTAAAAAAAATCTATATTTTTATTATAAGGATCTATCATACATCTGAGATTATTATATTTTCATGTACAAAATGTACTTATATACTTTTTTTGATCATTACGTAAAACCATTGTCCGCACGATTAAAATAATAATTTCGAATCATAAAAAATTATACTGAAAAATTCGGATAACACACAATTTTAGATCGAGTCTCACAATTTAGTGTTCACAAGTCATCATATAGCTAGCTCTACATTTAATAATTTCTATAACTACCTACTTTAGTCTTACATAATTTACTTCACTTACACTAAACAGCAGCAAGCCGGCTCACGTCAATCAGTGTCGCGGCACTAACCCGGGTCAATTGAACCTGGTTCAACGCCTCGCCTGACTTCCCACATATCGCCTTCCGATACACTAAAATACTTATCGTTAAAGAGGGATCTCATCTATTAATTTTGGTCCTAACCTTTTGACCGCCAAGGCGCGAAGTGAAACGCTGTGCTCCTAACGCCAAAGACGTGAGTCGGCTCTTAGATAATGCTTGTTTTTTATCGATTGGTGCTGTATTATTTTATTTAAATTAGGTATAAAATAACTTACACTACCTATGAATAAAGTAAACCTAGAAAAAATGTTGCAGCGTTTTATATTTCAGTTGTTTCGCAATAACTTTGACGCGCCATTTAACGTCGTGGCGTCACGGGCACTGACTTGCGATGACGTGATATGGCGTCTTTGGCGGTCAAAAGGTTAATAAACCCGTTTCAGGTTGCTTCAGACCATTTATCAATTATCAAATCATAGGCAGAGCACACGAAACGTGACAAAGACAAAACCATGATTGTGACAATTTCACGTTTCGCAACCACTATCATAATTTTAGATTTGAAAACAGAAAGAGGCTGTCGCCTAAAGCATACCTAAACCAATTTCCTTAGTCGCCTCTTACGACATCCACGTAAGAATGGATGGTACCATACATTTAAATATTTATCAATGCGGCTCCATATAATTAGGCTTTAAAATACTCGCGATTCTTTATGAAATTCACCCTTCCGGCTCATTTCACGACCTACACTCATACGTTAAACCAACCATTTTTTTTAGAAGGAACTAACCGGGTTAGCGAGTGCTTCGAACGTTTAAAACCGTGCGGACAACTCTAATCTACTTAAAACTACACATCTATTATTACAATAATTTAATACAAACAATGTATTACATAATTAATAAGCCTTTCTATTCCTAACACGTATAAAACTTGCTTGTCGCACTCAGGGACGTCAATTAAGGGTAAAATTTTGATCACTGTGTCCTGCTGTCTAGCAGCGTCAAAAATTTGAAACTAATTACCAACCAGTTACCAGATGACATAACGTAAACGTCCCTGTGCTCGACACTGACCCAATGCTTGGCGCTTGCGACCTTATGTCATAGTAAGACAGGTGACAGATGGGTGTCATCTACTGGGCGTTGAGGCGTCAAGCACTGGTACTTTTACCTTAGTATCAGACGTACATACGAGTGAAACATAACCAGGGGTCGGATTTTTCATCGCATGATCCGAGGCAAGAAAACTATGGAAATGATATTAAAATTAAATTATTATTTAAACCATACTCAAACTCATTCATTTAATTAAGAATGAAATTAAATTGTAAATGTAATAAATCGTTGAGTAGAAATAAATTACATTGTAAATAAAAATAAAGTAAAATAAAACATTACTTTTATTTTGTGCATCTAGTTTCCAATATCCATAAAGCTTGTACATACAGGAATGAGTGCCTCAAAATCTTGACAAGGTATAGCATGTGCATTGTCCATTTCAAAATTACAATTGTAAAACGAGTAAATAATGGCAATTTTTTCCATATTTTAATTTTATTCATTAAGATTAATTTTCAATTAACATTTTGGATCTGTTAACCTGTACAAGGGGCAAAGTATTACGGGACTAAGAAAATTAGTGAGTATGAGTATGAATTAAAAGTTTAATTTAATTATCGACTCCATAGTTTTCTTGCCTCGGATCATGCGATGAAAAATCCGACCCCTGAACATAACCACTCCTTCGCACGCGCGATGTTTGGTGACGTAATATCGAGATATCGACTCTTTTCATTCAGTAATCAAATCAACAAGGTTTCTACATTCGAAAAGATAATAATGTAATTAGTCCGTCAGTTAGATCACGGAAAAATATGCGACTTGTTTTTTAAACATCGACAAAGGTATAGAATATAGATCATCAAACTTCGAACCCGTGACGTCACGCCGTGCTATAATTGTATCACGTTGTGACGTCACTCGAAACTTCAGAGCGGTGTATCCTAGTCATTTAAGTAAAATTCCCAAGAAAATAAGTCACATCGGCTGTTACCGTCTGCGCCGAGAAGCGCAGAACGATATCCGAGAGTAGCCGAACGAGTAATTTATCTACATTGAACTTTATTTACAAACGCTCTGGGCACAATTTTGCTTGCTATGCACACAACTTTGTCGGCTACTCGGCGCAATTGGCGCTGGGGTGCTAGACATCTGTCTGAGACTTCAATCAATAACCAATCACAACGCAATATTCTCTTTTATCATTGGTAGATCGAAGTTTCCCGCTCCACAAAACTGATGTACTACGCAGGTATATCGTGGAGCATTCTTTGTTTGTAATACTGTACGTGTACAATATTTTTTGGTAATCTAGCTGACGGACTAAATAGTTTTTTTTTAATCAACTACCCTAATGTAATCCCCGAGTACTACGGTTTAGTACGCGACTTCAAGCCGCTATACACTACCTGATCATTTATTTGCGATACTTTCTGCAATTACGTTATTTCCTATACAATCATGATCGCTTTCCATTCCGATACACTTGCCCCATACAACGTCGTCAAATCTATTGACAGTGCCACCTCTCGCCACTTTTTCTAACTATTCTCTGGCTGTTTAGGTTTAACTAGATGTAAACAAAGTTCATGTCACATTTAACAGGATTTTTTTTACTACCCACATTTTACCGGATGTTCTAATCCTAATAGTTTAGCAAAGGAACGAAACAATAAAAATGTTCTGTTGGTGCCTAAATTTAGGTAAGCCAGAAACAATTCGAATTAGAACACTAACGTCCATCAGATCAATAAATATTAGGTAAGATTCCTTTGCTTAACTATTTGAACATGCGATAAAATGTGGGTAGTAAAAAAAAAACCTTCCAAACCTGTCAAATCTGACATGAAGTTTGTTTATTTAGTTGAGTACCTAAATCGACAGAGTATACTTAAAATCTCAGTTTTGGAGGGTAGTCCACAGATGGCGTGTAGGAGACTACCTCCGACAGTTTGTCGATCGACGTAGTTTACACGAGTGAAAACATTAAACAGTTAAAACGTAGCATAATTTAAAAATGTCTTACAAATAAAATGCGTTAGTAGCGAGTCTATTATTACGTTAATAAAACACTAGCACAATCAAAGTCTTTCACTGTCGAAGCAGCAGTCGTTTGCGACGGCAATATCTGCTGTTTCCTGTTGACAAAAACAAATCTTAAGTTAACATTCTTTAAGCTTCACTAGATGGCGTTGTATAAGTGAAGGCTCATTCATCATTACACAGCTTGATTACTGACCAGTATCTTGTGAGTTCTGTCATGAGGGCTACAGTTTTACATTTCTCAATTTAGCACCCATTCTATGTTGTCACAAAATAGTTACGTCAGTCAAAACCTATACAAGGTATTCGGTAATTGACCGTAAATATTTAACCAGTGTTAAATACATTCTGACAAAGCCTGTGTTTTTTTTTGCGAAAGTTATAAAAATCTCAAAAATATTTAGCAACATTTATTGATTACATTCATTGGGCAATAGCCCAGTTTTTTGTAACCTCGTGGTATTCCCAAATGCGTTGGGCAGAGAACACGAAACCCTGCATAGAGTATAGTCCAGGGGTGGCCAACTTGATTGAACACAAGACCTCCTGTTTAACAACGAAACCCTGTGCGATCTACCCATTATTAATTTCATGAAAGCAGTTGGCGTCTGGTCTCCATATTAATATTTTTTTACCTCGCCAAGATCGACTGGATAACAGTCGCGATCGACCTGTTGGCCACCCCTGGTATAGTCCAAATAGCGCGTTATTATGCTCAGCCGCCTGAGCTCTATGGGTCAATTCACACCGAGACGAGACGCGACGCGGCGCTGCACGAAAATTGTTAATAGAACAACTCAAAATATTCTTTATTAGTTACAAGATAAGGTTCATATTTCATTGTCAGTATACAGAATACGTAGCGCGGCGTAGCGCTGCGCCTCGAGACGTAGCGCAGCGTTGTCAGCTCAAAATATACTTTATTCGCTACATGATAAGGTTCAAATTTCATAGTGAGCATTCAGGTTCGTCGCGCTGCGCAGCGCGAAACCACTGGCCGCTTTATGCATCGTCGCGCCGCGTCTCGTCTCGGTGTGAATTGACCCTATGTAGTAAAATGGCGACTGGGTACTCACTCGCGCCTAGTGGGAAGGCGCGGCCCCCGCGGCCAGGTCCACGGCCAGGACGGCGGCGGGGGCGGCGCGCCCTCAGCTGCGCCGGTGCCTGCCGCCTCGCCGCCGCCTCTCGCGACGCACCTGCAACAGTTCAGAACAGACACTTTACTTAGCAATCTTAAACATCCCATGGTCTATTCTTTAAGGTACTTAAAATAATTTTAAACAGAAAAAAACAGACTTCAAATTAGCAATATTTTAAAAGTATTCTGTTTACGGAATGTAAAATCTTGACTTCATCAACAAATTACCGAAAACGACGTACATCTCCATATAAAATTTGAAGAGTTCCCTCGATTTCTCCAAGATTCCATCATCAGATCCTGGTTTCGTGCCAATGGGACCAATTTCGAGTTATACCATTTAGATTTAAAAAAAAATTGAAAATCGGTCCACGGGTCTCCGAGATATCGAGTAACATACACAAAGAAAAAAAATTATGTTAAATTGAGAACCTCCTCCTTTTTTTTGAAGTCGGTTAATAAAATAAACAAACCCGACAAAGTTAAAAATCACGTAAGGTATGTGTTGCTACATTAAATACAACACTTTCTATTTTATATTATTATTTATAGTCGCTGTAACGCGGAAGTAAAGGTTCTCGCGGCGCGCCTACAGATTGGACCAGTTAAAACCTAAACTACCTACTACGAGAATAATTAACAGACAAAAACTTAATTATTGTCAGAAAGTCGACGTGCAACGGCAACGTGACCAATATAGAACCGACACTACAGCTAACATAAACTTCCTAGCTGTTTAACGTGTGACAAAAGACCGGGTAAAAAATAAAAATTATCAAAGCGAAAAATATTGTACTAAACTACTACTAGTAAGCTGTCACTTAATAGAACTGAACTTGTCATAAATTATTTAACAGTGTATTTTTTGTAAGATTAAAATTTTTTTCATCAAATAAGGCACAGCGCAGACGACAGACTTTTTGTGCGATCGAGTCTGCGGCGCACAAAAAGTCTTCGAGGATTGTATGCATTGTGCGCCGGACTTTGCGCGTCATGTGCGTTACTGCATATAATTCCATAGGTTCTATTTTCATAGACTAAAGTCCAGATAGTCTGTCGTCTGCGCAGAGTCTAAAGGTCACAGCACATATAACAACTCGGAAAAGGATCGTCACCGTATCGCCTTTCGCCTCGCCATCAACTAGGCGTCAACCCAACGTATGCACGTAACGTAAGCGTATCAGCAGCTCCTGTACGTCAACTCGGCTACGGCTAGGCGACACCGCGCTTACGGCTCGCCGACCGCTGGCTGACAAGGACAGGGGCGAGGATGGACGAAGAGACGTGAGCTCGCGTACGGAGAGACGTAAGCGCGGGGACGACGAGCCGTAAGCGCGGGAACTGCAAGCTGACCACGCACCGCATCGCGGTTCGGAGCCTGTTCCGAGGCGAGGAGGTTACGTTACGATTCCGATTAGTGTGCGTTGCAGTAGGGAGTTTCATACAAACAATACTGAACGACTCGAGGCGATACGGTGGCGATCCCTTTCCGAGTTGATATGTGTGCTGTGACCTTAAGAGAAATTAATGGCTTTTTTTTTAATACTGTAAATTGACTTATAATGGGCCGATGGAATAAGAGGACCGCTCACCTGTCCGCTGACGGAGCCGGCCTCGCCCTCGGCCCAGCGCTCGTAGGCGCGCTCCCGCTTCAGCCACTCCTGGTACTTGTACCACCACTCCTCCCACTTCACGTAGTCACCCAGCGTCAGACCTGTATAAAGAATAGCAGACATTTTATATGCAACAGTTTAAACTTAAGAGGAAATGGAGCGGTCATATTTTGTATGGAAACGTAGTCCCCTGATTCCTCGCTGGATATTACCCGTAGAACATTGATTTTTTACATCAACAACCTAATGATATATTAGCATGTTCCTATGTTTTCCTTTTTTTCTTTATTGAATTATTAAAAGAGATATAAACCTTAAAAAATATGAAAAATTCGTAAGTTTTTTCCGTTGTGTTCAAACCTCTAGAAACCAATTTTAACACAATTATATCAAAACTAGCTTTTGCCCGCGGCTTCGCTCGCATTAAGTTCGGAATGACACAGAAGAGATCTCGGAATTATTTGAATATCTTTATCCTGTTCCAACTAAGCTTCAAGTTTATTAAGGTACCTGCATTTTAAATTTCAAGCGTCTAGCTTAAGCGATTTAGATTTTTCATACAACGGGATTTTCCCGCTAATTTCCGTTCCCGTGGTAATTTCGCAATATCCCATTGCGACTCAGTTTAAAGTTTACTAGGGTACCTGCATGCAAAATTTCAAGCGTCTAACTTAAGCGGTTTAGATTTTTAATACAACGGGATTTTCCCGCTAACTCGCGTTCCCGTGGTAATTTCGCAATATCCCGTTGCTACTAAGCTTAAAGTTTACTAAGGTACCTGCACTTTAAATTTCAAGCGTATAGCTTAATCGGTTTAAATTTTTTCATACAACGGGATTTTTCCGCTAACTCCCGTTCTCGTGGGAATTTCGCAATATCCCGTTGCAAATAAGCTTTAAGTTTACTAAGGTACCTGCATTTTAAATTTCAAGCGTCTAGCTTAAGCGGTTTAGATTTTTCATACAACGGGATTTTCCCGCTAACTCCCGTTCCCGTGGGAATTTCGCAATATCCCGTTGCGACTCAGCTTAAAGTTTGCTAAGGTACCTGCATTTTTAATTTCAAGCGTCTAACTTAAGCGGTTTAGATTTTTAATACAACGGGATTTTCCCGCTAACTCGCGTTCCCGTAGGAATTTCGCAATATCCCGTTGCAACTAAGCTTTAAGTTTACTAAGGTACCTGGATGCCAAATTTCAGGCGTCTAACTTAAGCGGTCTAGATTTTTCATACAACGGGATTTTCCCACTAATTCCCGTTCCCGTGGGAATTTCGGG
>BHDV01047451.1:100693-128168 GCA_005406045.1 Adoxophyes honmai
GGGGGGGTGGAGAGAGAGAGAGAGCTTGAGCGAGCGAGAGCAAAATCTTTACGCGCGTCCGAGTTTGAGCAACAATATTGCAACTTTTGGCAATTTATCGTTGGTTGATCATAGATCATCGGTCTCTTTCCGATTGGCAGTAGGCAGAGCGCTCACCGGGCGGGCTGGTCGTTGCTGGCGTTGGACTCGCTATCACTGGAGCTATGTAGTTTTGCCTGGAATTACGCGCTCTATGGTTCCTAAAGTAATGTGGCTTTTCAGAAACTATCTCCTAGGGCACTTTTGCCTATCATTCCGAGTGTCAATAGCCATTTTAGTTAATGTTTCTGATGGAGAATAGGTAGTGTTCTCACCGGGCGGGCTGGTCGCTGCTGGCGTCCGACTCGCTGTCGCTGGGGCTGTCGTTGAGCGCGGCCGCGATGGCGGCGGGCGACACGCCGCGTCTGCGTCGCCCTCGCGCTTTATGGCCACCGGAGCGCCCGGGGCGGCCGGCGGACGGCCCGTGGCTAGCTGGGAACGCTGCCATTCCAACACCTACAAATAAATAAACATTCCATTTACAAACGGCAAATTATACGAAAGCCAAACAAGAAATCTCTAAGTTCGGGCAATTACCGAGACTTTGACTGTAGCCTGTTTCGTGTCCCAGCAATTCTCAAACCTTAGCCCAGCGCTACAAACGTCATAGCTTACTCCGACGCTATTTTTGATTTGTCGGAAATTGGTTAGTTGCAAAAAAAACTATTTAGTCCGTCAGATAGATTACCAAAAAATATTGTACCCATATTTTTTCTTTTATTTGACAAACGAAAAATAGCGACAACATAGCGCTTGAAAGTTTCGCGTGACGTCACGCCTAGGTACAAATTTTACCTAGGCGTGACGTCACAAGCCCCCACTCCGGAAGTTTGATGATCTATACTATAACTTTATCGATGTTTAGTTATTTGAAAAAAGAAAAAAACACGTGTCTCACATTTTCCGTAATCTTACTTACGGACTAATTAGAAATACATTTTTTTTACCCAGTCATCATCCCTATTGGTGTATCTACTCAACAACACAATCCATATTTCCATACTCTTAATATTATAAATGGGAAAGTGTGTTTGTTTGTTTGTCCGTCTTTCACGGCTAAACGGGGCGACGGATTGACGTGATTTTTTGAGTGGAGATAGTTAAAGGGATGGAGTGACATAGGCTACTTTTTGTCTCTTCATAACCCCCCACTTCCCTAAAATACTTCTTAACGCGAGCGAAGCCGCGGGCAAAAGCTAGTTCGTAATAATTTAAAGCAAACATTTAATTTTCTGTACAATGTTAATTTCTTACAAAGAACTTGCTTTTTTAATAGTCAATTTTAAACAAAACATTAACTTAATTACAATTTTACGAAAGCCCCACTAAAAAACAAAGCTCTGTCTGTAGCCTGTCTCGTGTTCCAGGACTTTAAACTTGTTGCGAATTCTAAACGCTATTTGTACTATTATCTATTCTGTGACGCTATTTCTACGGCGCTACAACCGTCAAGTCTCTCCCCTGCACTAGCTTACCTTCTCCTCCCTTGTCCGCTTGCTAGCCTCTCGGGCCTTCAAGAGCTCTCTGGTAGGCTGTACGGCGCGGGCCGCGGATTGAGGCGGCCGTTTGGCTCTGTTTGGAGACGCGCCTGGGCCCGGCCTGAAAATAACGAAAAATAGGGTAAAATACTAAAAATAAACTTTCCCAAAATTTTTCATTTTCGGTACAAGCTTTTTTTGCGGACTATACTTTTTGCTAATCGTATCTCATTGTCATCCACCCTAGACTATGTGCACCAGATTCAAAGTCAATCAAATCAACCGTTGAAGAGTTCCCTCCATCGGAGACAGTCCCGGCTGGGCCACCAGAAGTCCACTACCGGAATATTGTATTGCCATCCAAGTTACGTAGGTATACCAAGCTTCAGCTCAATCAGTCTATTGGAAGCAAGGATCGTTACCCGTATTCTTACTACCGGTTTTAAATACGTTATAACCGGTTATAATTGCATTTCGGTATCACTAAAGCCCAAATAAGCAGTATAATCAAAACCGGTATTCATATGTTATAGCGGTTTTGACAATTGACAACATTACCTCTATTTGATACTTTACCCATAAAACCATTGTGTTAGAGTTAGAAAATCACTGAATTCTGAAAGTAGTGATGTTCCGGACATCCGTATCCGCCGATATTCGAGGGCAAACATAAATAATTATAAACAAAAAAAAACCGACTTCAAATTAGCAATATTTTGAAAGTATTCTGTTTACTGAATGTAAAATCTTGATTTCATCAACAAATTACCGAAAACGCCGTACATCTCCATATAAAATTTGAAGAGTTCCCTCGATTTCTCCAAGATTCCATCATCAAATCCTGGTTTCGTGCCAATGGGACCAATTTCGAGTTATAAAAAAAAATTTCGATTAAAAAAAAAATTTGAAAATCGGTCCACGGGTCTCCGAGATATCGAGTAACATACACAAAAAAAAAAAAATTAGGTGGAATTGAGAACCTCCTCCTGTTTTTGAAGTCGGTTAAAAAATCGCAAGTATGCGCGTAGGTGCGTCGACACGCAATATTAAGCGTGGTTAGTGGCAGTGTATAATGCAAATTGTATCTAACAAAGATACAGTAGAACCCGCTTAAGACGATTCCTCAGGGACCCTAACAAAAACGCGTCTTAAGCGAGAAAGCGTATTATGCGGGAAAGGGAAAATAAAACATACTACATGTTTTAATTTTGGTATATATACTCCTCAAGTCATGCCAACGATGAGAGCTATTCCTGTCAATAGAGAAGGCGTAAGCGCGGAGGAAAAAAAGCCAAGATGGCAACCTCCGCCGAGGTCAGCCCGCACCTACAGCCGGCCCGAGTCAAGCGGGCGCCTCCGGAAAGGAGAAGACGGACCGAAGCTCGGACACTTCAGAAGGCGAGAGAGTGCCGACAGAGGAGCTGATCCTATTCATTCAGGAGATCCAAGCTGGCCAGAACCTAGTGGCATTTCTTTTGGAACGGCTAGCCACTCTGCACGCCTGGAGTGAACACCGCCGGCCTTAGGTACGCCTTTTAAAACCGGGTTGCGAAGTCACTGAATGGAGGACCAGAAGTCTGACGTAGCACAGAAGACGACCAACAAGGCCTGAGGGCCCACTCGGGAGCGGGAAGACCCCGCCGAAGGCGGCAAATGCCTCGAACACCATCTCTCGAGACTGACAATACGAGCATCTCGGCTCGGGCTCCGGCGTATTAAACGGGATGACGAATCGTATTAACCCATTAATGGTCAAAATGAAACTAGCAGAGATTCATCAAAAATTTGTTGATTTTATAATTAAAGAGGATAAAAGGAATTAGGAAATGAGAAAAAAAAAATTTTTTTTTTTAGGCATTTTTGCGAGTTTTCTCACCTTTTCGGTAGAGTTTGGAGCGACGTTATTGTCGACAAGGTGGAGATTTATTTATTATTATAAAACTGTACCCAATCATATTACATTTAGCGTCAACAATTTAAATTTTTCCCTTAATTTTAAGTGTTCCCAAATTGGCACAGTGACCAAGAATGGGTTAAGCGTTAAGAAATGTATGAAAATATGTCTCAAGTGGCAGGGACTGGCGTAAAGTGGCGTATTAAGCGAGAAATCGTATTAAACGTGATCGTCTAAAACGGGTTCTACTGTAGTTGAAAGAGCTACTCACGGCGGCTTGGCTCCCTTCGGTCCTGGTGGAGGCCCCTTCTTGTTCTTCGCAGAGCAGACCGAGCACGATTCATCGGAGCAACTGCTGACTGAGGAGCCTGAACCCGAAGACTGGGAAAGAGAAAAGTCATTCAATGTAGTGTATCATTGTTGTACATCACGCCTATATGTAGTTGGTAGTAAAGCTCCTTGTCCACTGGAGAGGAGTAGTGGGCGAGACCAAAATCTACTAATAGAATCGCATCAGAGGAGCGGAGATTTTAGCACTACTATTGGTTGATTTTGCCAGTGAACAGGTAGCATTAAATGAGGAGACGGAGTCATGAAAAGCTATGTAGACAAAGCCATGACCATTTCACATCACACAGGGGTTTTTCAGATAAGTATACCCGATTACATACATACATACATACAGTCACGCCTCTTTCCCACAGGGGTAGGCAGAGACCACTTTGTTCCACTTGCTACGATCCTAGCATACTTCTTTTACCCGATTACTGGGTTAAATATTTACAGCCAATTATCGCCCACCCCATATAAAAAAAGACGATGGGCATAGTTAATATAATAGTCAAGGAAACTTAGCCATTTTGAAAATTTTCATAAAGAGTTTCAGATTGCTTTGATTAGTAGTGGCATTCCTTGTAAAAGTTACCTACAATGTGGCACAGTTATCAAATTCTATGACTGTACATAGCATAGCTAAAGGGTTGTGTCTCACCTTCCTAGGGTCCTTGGGCGAGGGCGGGCGCGGTGGAGCCCTAGGCCTCGGGGCGCGCGGGCGGGGCTCCCGCGGCTCGCGGGGCCGCGGGGGCGGCGAGCGCGGCCGCGGGGAGCGCCGGCGCGGGCCCAAGGCTATGCCCGGGGGGCTGCGTCTATGGACAGAGCTAACGTTACACAATCATCATCATCATCATCAGCCTATATACGTCCCACTGCAGGGCACAGGCCTCCTCTCAGTACGAGCGGGCTTGGGCTATAGTTCCCACGCGGGCCCACTGTGATAAATATCAAATTCGATATCGCACATAAATTCCGAAAAATTCAGAGGTGCGAGCCCGGGGTTTGAACCCACGATCCTCTGTTTGAGAGGCCACAGGTCGAACCGCTGGGCTATCACGGCGGCCACAACGTTACACAATACTCTAACCTAACACATAGATTCCTAAAGTCGACGATTACGCCCCCTTGTGGGCGCTGCAGGCCTAAAGGGGAGGGGGCGGTAAAAGACACAGAAAAAAGGGGTCGCTAAAAATAATTTATACTCCAAGTGGGCAGTAGACAAAATAAGTTTTGGAACCTCTGCTCTAACACCAAGTTGTGTGAAGATACCACAGACTTATATCGAAATAGATGACTCAAGTGTATGTACTTCGCGTGTCCAAAGGGAGGGGAATGCTCTTTCATTGACGCGATTTCATTTAGTTATGTACCACTTAGATTAGGTTTAACTGTGTAGAGACAGGACAATCTGAACTCGGGGTCACCTTTGAATCGGCTTCACTCGGACTATCAATTCCCATCACTAGAGCGCTCGTGAGACGTTACAGTAAGTAGAGAAAAAGTGGCACGCTTGGTTTTCATACAAATGCAGGACTCGCGGTATCTATTTCGATATAAATCGACGCATCGAACATTATTTTTCAAAGGGTAAATAATAAAAAACTTTGCAACACGTTCTCCCATCACAATAACGCCAAAAAACGACAGAAACATATCAAAAACGCCACCAACACCTCGACAAACTGCCATTTACCTGGGAGAGCGGCGAGGGCTTCGTCTAGGAGATCTCGCGCGCGAGTCGCGCCGCGGGACCGGCGAGCGAGAGCGGCGGACGGGCGAGCGGGAGCGACGCGACATAGGAAGGGGAGATCTAGAAACAAACATAATTATTAAGCTAATCCGTATCCGTACTAATATATAAATGTGAAATGTGTTTGTTTGTCTGTCTTTCACGGCTAAACGGAGCGATGAATTGACGTGATTTTTTTTAGGTAGAGATATTTTAGGGCATGGAGAGTGACATAGGCTACTTTTTGTCTCTTCAAAACTTCCCATTTCCCTAAAGTGAGGGATGGAAGTTTGTGGAGAATTCCGCAATTTTCAATGTAGAAAGCTATAAATTGGTATGTGTGCTATCTCTTCTGTGCTACCCCGAATTTAACGCGAGCGGACAACGCTGTGTAAGCTTTAGTGTAAGGAGCCGATATGTACGGGTGTTACCTGGATGTCCCCGTTCGGGAACATAAGCGTGAGTGTATGTATGTAGGTATGTATGTATGTTACCTGGAGCGCCGAGCGAGGCCGAGCGGGGAGCGAGAGCGGCGCGGGGACGGCGACCGCGACCCGTCCAAATACAGCTGTTTGTATCCCGTGTGGCGCCATCTGGAATGCATAGGGTCATTTAAACTGACAGTTTAGGACTATAGCTTATCTGTTTAAGGTATTTAAAAAATAGTATATTGACATGTGTCTATATGTATTTCTATATCCTTACTAATCCTTACTATAATATTATAAATCGGGAAGTGAGTTTGTTTGTTTGTTTGTTTGTTCCGCTTTCACGCCATATCTACTGAACCGATTGTTTTGAAATTTTGCATACATAAATTTACAAGTCTGGATTAACCTGTCGTCTGTGTTTGATAAGGATCCTAAATCGCAAAAATACCAAAAAGTCGTATGATACTGATCCTTATCATACTCATACGACGGGTACATTTGGGATCCTTATCAAACACAGACGACAGGTTAAATAATAGGGTACTTTTTATCCCGGGAAAAATTGATGTTCTCTAGGCAATGTTCGCTTCATACCGCAATATAATCGAATTCCACGCGGGCGAAGCCGCGGGCGGAAAGCTAGTTTATTTCATAATTTAGTTACATACATACATTACGCAAGTATTCCCAAATAGGGTAGGCAGAGCACACGAAATATTGCATAGACAAAACCATGACTATTTCACGTTTCTTGACCACTTCTAGCACTTTTTTAGATTTTAAGTTAGCTGGTGCAATAGTGACAGGTTGCCAGCCTGACGCCTAAAATATACCTTAACCTATATCCTTAGTCGCCTCTTACGAAATCCACGGAAGAATGGAGAGGTGATATTCTATCCCGACACCACACAAACGACAAAAAATCTATTTTGTCCGTCAGTTAGATAACCGAAAATATTAAGCATGTAATTTTTTATATTTGACAATTTTGTATGTTATGTATGTATGTACAGTCAAGAAAATTGATACCTGTGCCACTAAACCTTTTCATAGTGAGTTTCATATTGCTTTGATTAGTAGAAAGTATGGTATGTCACAGTGTCATTTCTTGTGAAAAGGTACTAAGTGGCACAGTAATCAATTTCCTTGGCTGTACATATATACATACTGTACCCTATTTTAGACGAGAGGCTAGCAACCTGTCACTATTAGGGGGCGTCCATAAATTACGCGAGGTGTTTTTTTCAATTTTCTGAGACTCCCCCCCCCCTGGTGAGATTTGGTGAGATTTTATTCAACCTCCTCCCCCACCCCCCAAATCTCACGTGAGATTTTTCAAAATGTGGTTTTGTTACGTAAACGCGTGTGTTGTAAATAGTTATTGTCGATTGTTGTTGTAAAAAGAAAAAAACATATTTATTTGAAAGGAAAAATAAAATGTATGACTAACTGAAAAAAAAACTTGAATTTTTCTTCGTTCGGATACACTCATGACGTGTCAAATGTAAAGCGCCATCCACATCCTCACTTCGATTTTTAAGACCTTAGACATCTGGATTAAATGGACCAATATAGTAGTTTTGTTTGTTTCATCAGCCTATACCTATACGTCCCACTGCAGGGCACAGGCCTCCTCTCAGTATGAGAGGGCTTGGGCGATAGTTCCCACGCGGGCCCAGTGCGGATTGGGAACTTCACACACAACGTTGAATTACTTCGTCGCTGTGTGTAGGTTTCCTCACGATGTTTTCCTTCACCGAATAGCTCATGATAAATATCAAATTTGATATCGCACATAAATTCCGAAAAATTCAGAGGTGCGAGCCCGGGGTTTGAACCCACGACCCTCTGCTTGAGAGGCCACATGTCGAACCGCTGGGCTATCACGGCTTTTGTTTCAAACAAGAAAAAAATTGCGTGATATTTCCCGTGAACCCCCTTCCCCCCAACGTGAGATTAGATTAGATGAGATTTAACTCGACCCCCTCCCCCCCTAAAACACCTCACGTAATTTATGGACGCTCCCTTATACCTATCTCTTACACTGCGAAATGTGGTTACAAAACGTGACCTAGTCGTTTTGACTGTTCTGGCTATCCTGTGTGACACTCACCTGTTGGGATCCTTCTCTTCGACCTGCAGCAGCTTGCGATCCCAAGAGCCGGGAGACGCCTGTCGGGCGCGCTTCATCACATTATCTATCTCCTTGCGACGACCCGCCGGGTTCGATGGATCTGAGGATAAATAGGAGCTCTGTGATGAGTTACCGTTTACACATACATACATACATATTCTCACGCATGTATTCCCAAGAGGGGTACGCAGAGCACATGAATTCAAAAATCCAGTGCCACGTTTAGCAAATTCAGGGTAACCAGATGGTTAAACGTGATATTGCAGTGACAGGTTGCTAGCCTATCGCCCACAATACACTAACCCTTTCCCAGAGTCGACTCTTACGACACCCACGGGAAGAAATGGGGAGGTGCTATTCTAACCCGGCACCACACGGGATACCGTTTACACAGAGTATGTAAAACCAGTGGCAAGTAAACAAGCGCGCGGGATAGTCTACCTGTCACTTTCCGACGTCTCTAGTTAGACAGTGACAGGTTTAGTCTATCTCGCGCTCATCTATTCGCAACCTGTCGTGTTAAGCAGGCAGGATGGTTGGCCCACTTTTAGAAACTACTTTATATCCCTTACAGTAGTTTCATCCAGACTTGTATCGAAATACAGGGTGCTTCGGGAGGAAACCGCATAACTTTACCACCGTGTTCCTGACCATATTTAGAAACTATAATGTCGTATAAAGTAAGCTGGATTCGGCTTAGTTTGCCAGTAATTAACGTTTGCAAACGGTACTTTTTACCGTATTTTACTTGAAAACTATTTATTTTTGACAAGAAATGTCTTTGTGACTCTGCCAGCGCGTTTGTGCGTTGCCAGTTCATCCTAAAACATTGTGTTACTGGTGAACCAATATCAATTTATTTAGTTAGTATGAAAAGTAAAAAAAAAGTCATATTTCGACCTATAACATTTTTTAATCGTTGTGACGTGAAACGTATGCTGTTGAAATTATGCGGTTTCCTCCTGAAGCACCCGGTAAATGACTCAAGTGTACGTACTTCGCGTGCCAAAAGGGAGCCAAAAGGGAGAGCAATGCTCTTCCTTTGACGCGATTTCATTTAGTTTCATACCACTTAGATTAGGTTTAACTTCCTGGATACAGGATAACTTGAATAAGGCGGCGTCACCTTTGAATTGGTTTCACTCGGACTGTCATATCCCATCACTAAAGCGCTCATATGACGTTACAGTAGGTAGAGGAAATGTGGCACGCCTGTATTTCATACAAATGCAGGAACTCGCGGTATCTATTTCGATATAAGGTGCGAAATGGAATTAGAGATCAAAAATGTAAACAAACAACTGTCTATGTCAAAGTGACATTCCAGAGGTAGTCAACCTGTTTTGTTACTAATTGATATATTATTTACTGTTTTAAACTTTCGTGATTCTCACACATATTTATGTTTAAAATGATCTCTTTCACGTATCGTGTGCTCTGCCTACCTCATATGGGAAGATATGCGTGTTTGTATGTTTAATTAGGCACTAAAATACTCTTGTTTTTAATGAAATTCGCTTTTAAGGATCTTTTTTTAAAGTTCAGTCTTATATGCATGCAGTAGTCACGTAGTTAAGAGGATAGGCCGGAGTCGCGCCACTTCTCCATACAAACGTAGTCCCCTGTTTTCTCCGTGAATAATGACATTAGAGCAAATTTTTTTTTACGTTATATTTGTATCTGTTGTAGCTATGCCCCTATGATTTGCTTTTATCGATATTCTAAAAAAAAAATCGATTAAAGCAAATCATAGGGACATAGCCACAACAGATACAAAAATGAAAAAAATTTTTTTGCTCTAATGCCATTATTCACGGAGAAAACAGGGGACTACTTTTGTACGGAGAAGTGGCGCGACTCCTATCCTCTTAAGAGTCGTCCATTGCAAATTGAACAATATTTCATCGATTCATCAGTTTTACTGGACAATCTACTATATACAGGGTTACAGGTTAAGTCGACCTAAATCCTTTAAGAGGTGATAGTTTCCATCATTTCTGACTGATTTGACTATGGAACCCCATACCCCAAACTTAACCGATTTCAAGTTATGGGACTTTGAAGATTTTTTATAAAAAATCCAGATTTTTTGTCTATTGTCTCTTTTTGTTTGTATTTTGTACCTCTGATGTTTTTGTTTTTGTATTTTTTATGTAGCACATTAGTTGTTCCATTATTGTAAACACAAAACTGCAAGTAACTGTATCAACTGAGTCGTATTAGACGGCTAATTGTTAAAAAAAGAAATAAAATTGAGTAAAGTTTTTTTTTCTTTGTGAGATATTTTTTAAAAAATCCATGACAGTTGTGCTGCAGATGTGCTTCAAAATATCTACTGTTCTTCAGCTTTCTGATTAGGTATAACATGTTAGGGTATTATTAGATTTTTTTAACAAAAACACTGATGAAATGCTACCAGGTAGTAGGAAAAAATAACGATACTTAAGCGTCAAATTTAACTTTAATCGGAAAACGAAGTAAAAAAATCCAAATAGGTAACAAATTAGGTTTATTTATCCATTTTACAGAACATGCTCCACATGTCCGCCCCTATTTCGCACACATACACGCAATCTTTTTCTTAAGCCACTTTTCACTACCCCAGTTGTCTTGCACCCGTTTACATTGTATGATATCCTGCTCGCACGCGACGCGCTACCCATTGCAGGACAATAGGCGCTGCGAGCAACTTTACGAAATACCGTCATTTTTGTTATTACCTGGGAGTCTTTCATCGATGTTTTTTCCAAGAATTCTGATAATACCCTAGCAAATTATACCTTATCGGAAAGCTGAAGAACCGTAGATATTTTGAAGCACATCTGCAGCACAACTGTCATGGATTTTTTTTTTAATATTTCACAAAGAAAAAAAAACTTTACTCAATTTTATTTCTTTTTTTAACAGTTAGTCGTCTAATACGACTCAGTTGATACAGTTACTTGCAGTTTTTGTGTTTAAAATAATGGAACAACTAATGTGCTACACAAAAATTACAAAAACAAAAACATTAGAGGTACAAAATACAAAAAAAAGGGGACAATAGACAAAAAATCAGATTTTTTTATAAAAAATCTTCAAAGTCTCATAACTTGAAATCGGTTAAGTTTGGGGTATGGGGTTCCATAGTCAAATCAGTCAGAAATGATGGAAACTATCACCTCTTAAAGGATTTAGGTCGACTTAACCTGTAACCCTGTATGATGATATATAAAAATAAGTCGCGTTTTCCTCCCTGACGCTATAACTCAACAACACCAGAACCGATTTGGCAAATTCTTTTTTTTAAATGTTTGTTGAAGTTCAGGGAAGGTTTGTACGATGAAAGGGTGGAAAACATTAGTGTAACATACTAAAAAACTAAAAAATCGTTCTCCCATACAAATTTTATCAACTCGAAAAAACAGTAAGCGCCGCAATATGCCATACATCTTACGCGTTTTTGTTAAAATGTTCTCTGCTTTAGCTCAAGAAAGGTGGAAGCGCCGCTGATTTTCATACATCTCCCGCTTTTTAATAGGTACTTTATATTATTCCAGCACTAAAGTCGTTAAGGCGATAGTTTCTTACATTTCGCTAGTAAATTAACCCTTATTGCCTAAGATACGGCTGTCAAAATCACTACTGAAAGACAAGACAACAAATACTGATGAGTATTCCGTTTCACGTAATAATTACACGTTCATTACAAATTTATAGTCGTAAATAAGAATTAAAATTAAAATAGTGGATGAGTGGAACGAAAAGAAATTGATTAGGCAGTAACGTTTTACGCCTTCTTTGATCAAGGTTTAAAGATTATTAAAACAAATCTTAATTAACGTGATTTATAAATATCGCATCCCGCAACGTAGGCTAAATTAAAATCTATACTAATATTATAAATGTGAAAGTGTGTTTGTTTGATTGTCCGTCTTTAACGGCTAAACGGAGCGACGAATTGACGTGATTTTTTCAGGTAAGTAGAGATAGTTTAGGCCCTAAACTTTAGGGCATGGAGAGTGACATTGGCTACTTTTTGTCTCTTCGTAGCCCCCCACTTCCCTAGAAAGAGGGGTGGAAGTTTGTATGGAGCATTACGCAATTTTCAACGTAAAAAGCTATAAATTGGCATGCGGGCTATTAGTGACTAACAAAAAAATCGAATTTAATATAGTTCCGAGATCTCTTCTGTGTTATTCTGAATTTAACGCGAGCGGAGCCGCGGGCAAAAGCTAGTTAATTATATAAATATGAATACGAATAAAAATACGGACCAAATGTTTACAATTTCTAGCCATTCCCAGTGGCATAATTATAAAATAATCATATTTGCAATTTAAAAAAGATGTTCTATTTCCTTTGTTCATTTAAATGTTTACATATATTCACACGGTTTTATTCTGCTTATAAATTGGTTGTACTCATTTTTATCTAGCGTAATTATTGAATTTTAAGTTTTTCTAACTGCGTTTGCTTTTATTGCAATGGCAACACGTTTGTTTACATTTTTGATCTCTAATTCCATCTCAGATTGTGTGTCATGTGGTGTCGGGTTTAGTATTACATCTCTACTATCTCTAGATTTCTTCCGTGAATGTCGTACGAGGGGACCAAGAAAGATTCAGGTATATTAAGGCGACAGGCTAGCACTCTGGCTCTATTACCTCTTAGCGTAAAACCTAAATTAATGTGAATACTGAAATAGGCATACATACATACATATACTCACGCCTGTATTCCCATGAGGGGTAGGCAGAGCACATGGATTCAAAAATCCAGTGCCACGTCTTGCTAATTCAGGGTAGCCAGATGATTAAACGTGATATTGCGGTGACAGGTTGCTAGCCCATCGCCCACAATACACTAACCCTTTCCCAGAGTCGACTCTTACGACACCCACGGGAAGAAAGGGGGAGGTGCTATTCTAACCCGGCACCACACGGGGCATAACTATATAATATAATATATATAACATAAATAATAGGCATAGTTCTAATTCTAATATGTTGTGGGGAAAGACCCCAATAGAGAGATCTCTCTCCATGCAGATATTATGTCTTGGGGACCGAAGTCCACAGAGAGGAAATTGGACCTTGTATCTATGGTGCAGAGGTGGCAGCCAAAAGACTATCGAAATAAATAAATAAAATAAATAAATATCACTGGACAATTTTTACACCAATCACCTAGTCCCAAAGTAGGCAATTTAATGCCTGTGTTATGGGTTACTAGACAACGGATAAACTTACTTATATACAGATAAACATCCAAGACTCGAAAGCAAATGTTCGTATTCATCATACAAACATCTGCCCCGACCGGGGATCGAACCTGGGACCTTAAGCTTCACAGTCAGGTTCTCTAACCGCTGGGCTATCCGGCCGTCACCCGCGATACCGCATCCTGCATTTGTATGAAAACCAAGCGTGTCACTTTTTATCTACCTACTGTGACGTCACATGAGCGTTTGGTGATGGGAATTGACAAATCGAGTGAAACCGATTGAAGTTGTCCTGACTCTAGGTAGTTAAACCTAATTTAAGTGGTACAAAGCTAAATGAAATGGCGTCAAAGGAAGAGCATTGCCCTCCCTTTTGACTCCATTTTGGCACGCGAAGTACATCACTTGAGTCATCTATTTCGATATAAGTCTGTGTGGCAGCCCCTAAGGACACTATGCGTAATATCAGCCTTCGATCTTCTTTCGTTCCAGACTTATCCACATAATAAACATAATATAAAAATCACGCCTATCCACCTAAGGCCCATGGTCCTACGTATAGGACTAATGTCAAAATAAGTTTGAATTTTACATGAATGACACTAAGCATCAAATTCAAACGATCAAAATTTGGTGCTGGGCCTTAGGAGGCTATGTTCCCGAATGGGGTAGGCAGAGCACACGAAACGTGAAATAGACATATCCATGATTATGTATGACTATTTCACGCTTCGCAGCCACTTCTAGCATCATTTTGGGTTTGAAAACAGATATAAGAGGTAATATAATAGTGACAGGTTGCTAGCCTGTCGCCTAAAGAATACACCTAAACCCATTTCCTTAGTCGCCTCCTACGACATCCACGGAAGAAATGGAGAGGTGCTATTCTAGACCCGACACCACACGGATATTGACTTATCCACGGATATATCAGAATATCTACTTAGGTAATTTTCAAACGTTTATTTCAACCAAACCAAGAAAGCGAGAGTAGCCAAGGCCAAGTGCGAGTTGGGATAGCGCACGAAGGATTCCGCACCTTCCAAAACACACCACACACCTTCACAATAAACGTCATAAACATTTCCTTTGTCAAGCAATGCAATGTCACTATGACGTTCACTGTGAATAGGTTCTATGGTAGGTCAGGAATCAATTGGTTCGATGGTACATACATACATACATATTCTCACGCCTGTATTCCCAGGAGGGGTAGGCAGAGCACATGAATTCAAAAATCCAGTGCCACGTTAAGCAAATTCAGGGTAACCAGACGGTTAAACGTGATATTGTGGCGACAGGTTGCTAGCCCATCGCCCACAATACACCAACCCTTTCCCAGAGTCGACTCTTACGACACCCACGGGAAGAAAGGGGGAGGTGCTATTCTAACCCTGCATCATGTGTGAAAATTTCAGCAGTTTAGCTAGCTCGACTCGTGAGATAAAGCCTGGCTACAGACGGACGGACGGACAGCAAAGTCTCAGTAATAGGGTCCCGTTTTCACCCTTTGGGTACGGAACCCTAAAAAAGCCAAGTGCGAGTCTGATTTGCTTCAGACACATATTAAATGGTGTTGGTAAAGATATTGCGTAGTTTACCTTACGAAACCTAATCTAACCAGATTCTGATGGCACATAAATATATTTGTTTATAGCTGAGCTAGCAACCTGTCTCTAATTTACCTCTCTTAAATTACATACATACATACGTCACGCCTTTATTCCCAGATGGGGTAGGCAGAGCACACAAAACGCTACATAGACAAAGCCATGACTAGTGGTTTCATTATACCTAGCATGGTGTGGGTGACATCTATCAAATTCACATACTAGAAAGTACAGTCACGAACCGGGATTGTTGAGCCACTTGCCGCTGTTCGCAATTTAGACGAATCGCAGAGCATTTAGATCAATGACCGATGTGACCGACTAGATGTCAGCTATTGGATTAGTATTACACGGGCAAGTTACAAACATAAGTAAGTGTCGATATTTGGGTCAATAAAAGTAATGATATAAAATGCTGATACCAAATAATATTTTGCGCCAATCATATCCAAGCAACGAATAAGATCTACTTCCACATAATTAGACCGTAGCAACTTTTTTCAAGTAAAACGAAACTGTGCATCAAGGTGTCACCCGCATCATGCTATAGTGAAACTACTGTACTCCACGGTTCGTGGCCACTTCTAGCATACATACATACATATTCTCACGCCTGTATTCCCAAGAGGGGTAGGCAGAACACATGAATTCAAAAATCTAGTGCCACGTTTAGCAATTTCAGCATTTTACTTCTATCATGTTTTTAGATTTTAAGTTGGCAGGTATAATAGTGACAGGTTGCTAGCCTGTCGCCTAAAATATTCTTTAACCGATATCCTTAGTCTCCTCTTACGACATCCACGGGCGAAATGGAGAGGTGATATTCTAAATCCGACAGCATAAGGTATGGGTACAATATTTATATTTTTTTTTAACACATTCACGACCAAGCCTAAAATCGAAACATCTGCGCGGAACCGAGTTTTTTACAATGTATATACATAGGACCCGGTAGCCGGGTCCATTCGAGCTAAGTCGAACGAATCAACGCGCCTAACCGAGAACCCGGGAGCCGGGTTCACTTAGCGCAGAACCGAGGACCCGGCTCCCGGGTTCAGGGCTGCCCCAAAATGTATTAGGGCCAATCGTCTACAAACAAGCTAAGACTAAATTTTATTTGAGCCTATTTGTCCTCCCGGAACTTAAACAAAAACTAAAGAACTACCATACACATAAAAAAGGTAGGTTTAGACCCGAAATGGCTATCAGTAAAAGTAACTGATTGGCGTTCACGATCTATTGTATTCAGACACCTGCAGTAGCAAGGTGGCAACATAAAAGATAAAGATAAGCTTCCAACGTAGTTTTTTCTTTACCTAAATATTTACCTACTACTATTTCTTTGTTTATACATTATAATAAATATAACAGAATAATAATAAAAACAATAGAAACACCAAAACACAAAAAAACATAGAAACAATCATCGCCCCCGCGTCGAACGCACAACATTTGACATTGTTTGATTGCCGCCACAGAGCCTATACCTACTCTAATAAGCAAAGTTCGAATTTCGTGTCGCGAAACATGATTTAACTACTTACTAATAAATATTGTCGCAAACTTAAATAGGTTGATTATGATTTTAATCATTATTTTTATTTTATTATTATGTTAGCGGCAGCCCTGGCCCATCGACAAAGGCAGAACCCGGGAGCCGGGTCCTCGGTTCTGGCATAAGTAATCTATAGCTAGTATAGCATGGACCCGGCTCCCGGGTTCTCGGTATCTGAGTAATGTTTTGCAGAACCCGGGAGCCGGGTCCTTGGTTCTGAATGTGTTAATCGGTTTGTTGTAGTTGTAGATAAAGATTTAAGAGTTGAAACCATTTTCATTCATCACACAAACATCTGTTCTAACCAGGACTTGAACCCAGGACTTTTGAGCTTCGAGCCAGGTACTTCAACCACTTGACAATAAAATTATGAGTGACCATTATATCAATGATCGAAAAATTCAATAAAATTAGATAATACAAGCTTCTATTTCATCACACTTGCTCGTCAATGATGTTATTACAAGCGCGTATCCTTTAAGACAAAGGCCTAAATAATAACCGCGGGAGTTAACTTTACACCCCAAGAGAGGAAAAGTTTCGTTTTAAAATTTGCATAAGTTAGTATAGGTACAAATGTAAAAATAAAAATTCAACTATTAAAACTTAAGGGCCAATTTTTTAATGCAAAACTAATGTAAGTATGTGTTACCGGAAATATATGAAATCAAGGAATTGTAAACAAATCCTAGGAAATTTATAAAATCCTATCTTTTGCCCGCGGCTCCGCTCACGTTAAATTCGGGGTATCACAGAAGAGATAGCACACATACCAATTTACCTATAGCTTTCTACATTGAAAACTTCCACCCCTCACTTTAGGGAAATGGGGGTTTTGAAGAGACAACTCTCCATGCCCTAAACTATCTCTACCTAAAAAATCACGTCAATCCATCGCTCCGTTTAGCCGTGAAAGACGGACAAACAAACAAACAAACAAACACTTTCACATTTACATATTGGTACGGATTGTACTATTGAACCAACTGATTCCTGACCCACCGCAGAACGTTGTCACAATAAACGTCATAAAGATTTCCTTTGTCAAGCAATGCAATGTCACTATGACGTTCACTGTGAATAGGTTCTATTGTGGGTCAGGAATCAATTGGTTCGATGGTACCTACCCACCGTCATAAATATTTTACATTTACGATTGCGATTTAGGATATGAATAGATTTCAACATGACAACATTTCACATACAATCACGCCTGTGTTCCCAAATGGGGTCAGCAGAGCATACGACATAGACAAAGAGCAGAACATGGAAAGTAACCCGGAAACCGTGGTAGCACCCATATAGAGTTTTATTCAGGGCACTGAAATCTATAACATATCAAAATTTCAGAACATTTGACTGAAACCACATTTTCCATACTACAGGGACGGGGTCCTTTGTGTTGCTAATTCAGCGAATTTGTCTAACCAGTTAGTAACTTATCACGAGAGTAGCGGCGTAGCGGCCTAGCGACGTACCGGTCGCTACGCTACCGGCAATGCCAGTTTCTGTTTATGTTGGCACTAGCTGTGCCCGTGATTCCGTCCGTATGGAATAGTGACTTTGGGTAATTTATCCCGTTTTTTCCATAAATTGCTGTTTCTTCACTCTTATTGGTTGCAGCGTGATGTTATACAGCCTAAGGGTCTCCCCACATTAGTCGACGCCTTTTCGGCAAAATGCGGGTAGAAAAACCGTTATGTCAACGCAATAAGGGCGAACAAGACGTCAATCGGCTCGGCTCGTTCGACCGAGAATGGCCGAGCCAATTCACGTCTTGTTCAATTCAATTCACTACCCGCATTTTGCCGAAAAGGCGTCGACTGGTTTGGTGAGACCCTAAAGCAGCGGTTTTTAACCTTTTTGGGTGTAGACCCACGTTTCAAAAATATGAGAAGCCTAGAAGAATCGGGTCGCGATTAAAAAATAATAGACACATTTTTTCTATGAGTAGGTGTATCCCTATTATCGCTGGCGCTCTATCTGGAACCTTTTCAAAGAAAAATTCATTACGATTTCGCCTGATAATTATAGGATGCAACTATGACGTTTACTGTGAATTAATTCCATGGTGGCTCATGATATCAAGTCCTTGACCGTACTGCGACACTGTTTTGCCACTGTACATAATTGGTGTTTCTCAAAAAAGTTGTCAAACAGTGATTGCGGTGTTTTTCTAAAGGTCCCGCACGTCCTGCGACCCATCTCGATATGGCCCGCGACCCAAAAACCCGGAGATTTGGCTTTGTCGGAATTTCCTGTATTTCAATTGTCTAACTTATCCGGGTTACAGGTTTACGCCACCATTATACAATTTTGTGGTAAATAGATTCATATTTTTATAAAGGATACCTGGGAAATTAGAAGTGACAATTGTCAAATTAGCAAAAAAGGACCCAGATCTTTCTAGTTCCCTATTTTCTTTGATAAAACCAGAGACTCGACAGTTTCCAACTCTGCAGGCAAAAATACTTGACTTTTTAGTTTTTAGTTTGAATGTGTTCATTGTGTTTCTAGTATTTTAAACATATTTCTCACTTTTTTGACTTATATTGAAATATTTGCGAATTAATTATTTATGAACTATGGTGAAGTTTCCTGAATCGCCATACATACATACAATACGCATGTATTCCCAAATGAGTAAATGAGGTCTTAAGTTGGAAGGGCCAGTAGTGAAAAGTTGCTAGCTTGTAGCCTGAAATATGTATACCTTTTCACATCACCTATTCGGAACGGGGACTTTTCTTCCCCGCTAGGAGGGATCAAAGTGGCACTTTTCTGTTCAAGGACATTTGCTGTTTTATGTTTGTTAAATGTTGATAGTTAAATGTGTAATGATTTTTTTCTTTATTTTTGTAAGATAAATGTTATTTCTTAAGAGTCTAAATTATCAAATTTCTTAAATTTTTAACCTTTTGAACGCCAAGGCGCGAAGTGAAACGCTGTGCACCTAACGCCAAAGCAGTCAGTCGGCTCTTAGATAATGCTTGTCTTTTTCGAATGGTGCTGTATTATTTTATTTAAATTAGGTATAAAATAACTTACACTACCTATAAATAAAGTAAACCTAGAAAAAATGTTGAAGCGTTTTATATTTCAGTTCTTTCGCAATAACTTCGGCGCGCCATATAACGTCGTGGCGTCACGGGCACTGACTTGCGATGACGTGATATGGCGTCTTTGGCGGTCAAAAGGTTAAGATCTTTTATTTTCCTCATAGGTGATGTGAAAAGCAGTATGTGCCACTCGGTAGCAAAATTATTTTCATCTTAGGCGTTAACACTTCATTCAGGATTCAATGTACGCCCTCGCCGTAAATATGTCATTTTGCTTCCTTGTGACACAATCTACTATTTCATCACACTTGCTCGTCAAAGGTGTTTTTACGCGCATGTAAATCTAATTGAATCTTTTTGGCAGAATCTGGCTGAATGATCATTCAAATTCTGTATGAAACACAGTTCTGTTCTTGTCTGTGGTATATGATTAAAAAAAAAGTGATATTCAATACATATAAACACACTGACAGCCTAGAGTAGCCTACTACCTACCCCGTTTGGGAATACAATAGGGGTTATGTACACTCGAATTATTTGATTCCTGGCCAATAGTGTCCGACCGAAGCTTCGGCTTCGGCTTGGCCACCTTCGGCTAAACCTTCGGCTTCGGCCAAAATTTTGGCCGAAGCTTTGGCCGAAGCTGAAGGTTTGCAAGTTGTGATTTGAAATTGGACGAACGATGCCAGAGCGAGAGGGATAGTGCGCAGCGCTTAGCAGGGCAGCGTTTCGTTGGCCCGATCGCATTACTTGCAGTTAATTATATAAATTACTGACAACACCTAACATAACAACATAGTCAAATTTGATTTAGAAGCGAAAACTGCGCTTAATTTACTGCCGTTCTTTTTTACTATTAACAAATTCTCGTATTTCTTAGGGTCAACATGGGGTCAACACACCTTCGGCTTTGGCTTCGACCGAAGGTTTTGATGAAAACCGATTAATCGGCTTTGGCTTCGACCAAAATTGTACCTTCAGTCGGACACTACTGGCCAACCATAGAACCTATTTTTAGTTAACATCATAGTTACATTGCATTGCTCTAAGAAGGAAAACTTGATTATGTACTTACATACATACATCTGTATATGTATGTATGTATGTATACATACATCCCGCCTGTATTCTCAAATGGGGTAGGCCGAGCATATGAAACATTACATACTCCATAACATGGCTATTTTACGCTTCGTAGTCACTTCTAGCATAATTTCAGGTTTTAAGTTAATAAGTTAACCCCGTGTGGTGTCGGTTTAGAATAACACCTTTCCATTTCTTCTGTGGATGTCGTAAGAGGCGACTAAGGACATAGGTTAAGGTATACTTTAGGCGACAGGCTAGCAACCTGTCACTATTGTACCTGCCACCTCAAAACCTAAAAAATATTATGCTAGAAGCGGCCACAGAACGTGAAATAGTCATCGTTTTGTCTATGTAGCGTTTTGTGTGCTCTGCCTACCCCGTTTGGGAATACAGGCGTGATTGTATGTAAATTAATAAGTGCAATAGCGACAGGATGCTAGTCTGTCGCCTAAAGGATTCCTAAACCTTTTCGCTTACTCACCTCTTACAACATTCACGGAAGAAATGGAGGTGTTATTCTACCCTGACACCTGATTATGTTTATTGTGGTGTTCTGTGGTGGGTCATAAATCAATTGGTTCGACCATATTACGTATTTTTCAATTAAAAATGTAAAAATTCAATATATTTTATAGCCTATAGCCTGCCCAGAGGTGCTCTTAACTTATTAGTGAAAACCGCATTCAAAAATGTTCAGCCGTTTTCACGTGATGCGCGAACAACCAAACAGACAAACCGACAAAAATTCTAAAAATCACCAAAACATGTTCAGCTGTCGATTCTAAAGCCCCCTAAATAGTTTTTTCGTAAATATCTTCCATGTACAGACTTTCGACCCTCTCTTGCTTTATTATATGTACATATATATATAGATGTGCATAAAGTAGTTAAAAAAGTTACTATAGAACCAATGAATAATAGCTAGTATTGTGTTGTCTCTCACCAGTTATCCGAGAGTGCTGCGGGTTCCGGTCCATGTGGAGTCTGTTCTTGGAGGCAGCCACGGCCGCGCGGGACACCGAGCCGTTGCGGCGGCCCGACATCCTGAGGAAGGGAGCACGGTTAGACACTTAGCAATGGAAGGAAATTCTTAGCGTTGTAGGTGTTTGTGTTGTTGATGCTGTATTTACTGAACCTCGTATTTAATTGTTATTTCTTTTGAAAATCATACTTTACAAGTTACTTGTGTATGCATCATGTGCTGCATTTCGACGTACTAAAGACACGTGATACAGTGACAGATATGTACAGCCGAGTTGAAAAATTTCGGATAACTCACGTTTAATAAATAGAGTTCAGCTCGACATGTTTTAGGCTAATTTGTAGCCCGAAACATGTTGAGCTAAACTCGATTTATTACATACATACATACATATCCATCACGCCTGTATTCCCAACTCGATTTATTAAACGTGAGTTGTCCGAAAATTTTCAACATGAGTGAGTCTCACGGTAGTTTAATGTACGGACAGCTGCAGAGAAGAGTAACCCCCTAGTAATGAAACATTGTATGGGCGGAGGGTTACCTTTCTCTGCAGCTGACTGTACAATATGTACTGCCCCTTGATACTGATCTTTGAAGCTGATCAAAGTGAAGTGTGAACCAGAATGTTTGTTTGCACACAAACAATCAAATTAGTAGGTAATATTGTGTATTGCCTCCAAAAAGCTGCATCAGGTTAATGCCACAATTATACGGTTACATGGTAAATGCAGGTGTGTTTTTATAAAGGCTATCAAAGAAAGTAGAAGGAAGAACAAGTCATGTGGGTAAAATAAGGTTAAAAATTGATTTGCTTGTCTTTCTTCTAGATTAACGATATTCTATTCCAAGGCTGCTCAACCTTTTGAAGAGTCGGGACAAACGGTAGATTCAGTTGTTAACAAAGGGCCACTTGCATTTTCTACTATAACTAATGCTAGGTCAGTTAAAGCCATACTTGCACGGGCCATTTAAAATTCTTCTGCAGGCCATACTATGGCCCGCGGGCCTAGGGTTGAGCATGCTTGTTCTATTCTATGCCATTAAAATTAGAGTATTTAGAAATGTATTCTTAAAGCTGAAATGACAAATTTGTTGATATCAAAGGAATTTTGAAACTCTGCTTTTTTGAGATAAGTGTCTTTTTCCAGTCCGAAGGTTGTTTGTGAATGCTGCTCGATAATAATAGTATTAGTGGTATATGGGTGTGTGTGCATGTGTGTAAAAAGTATATTCAAACTACAACGAAGCTAATTTTGAAGCAAAAGAAATAGAATATTCAACATGACAAAAATGGCAAAGAAACATTTTAATCTACATTAGAACTAACTACAGCTAAATACAATTAATAGCGACCCCTCGTCAGTAAGCAGACAACAATAATAGTACTTTAGATACCAACTTGCAAGAAAAATGTTTTATATCTACATTATTTAATGTGATTTGAAGTTATTATTTACATTTGTATTTGTATATGAGTAACTTGTTCTCATTAAAACAGTAGTTTAGAAGGCTCAAGAGTTTTTAAGGTGATCAGCAGGGCCCGTAATGTTCATGCCGTTGACGTCAAATTGATGTCACATTCCTTAAAGGCAAGTAGTTTGATTGTAAATTATTAATCATCAGTTGTCAAACATTTTAATCAGGTGTTTTTGTAATAGTATTTTTGTGACATACATAACAAACAATAATACAATTACAACACAGAAGGATTTTTATGAATATTGCATTACGTATGAACATGGTATGAACGCAAAGATGACTTAGATTTTCTTTGCATTGGAATGAATGCAAGAAGAATGGCGTGCTTCATGTTAGAGAGGAACTCTGTTTTCTACATAATTACTGAAATGTGGTAACAATACCATTTAATAAAATGTGTGTATAAAACAAATCAAATAGTTTTATTTATGTTTCACGTATCAAGTAGCTATTATTTATTCCATTCATTTGTACATGATTAAAATGATTGACAACTAATGATTAATAATTTACAATCAAACTATTTGGGATCACCCTTTAAGGAGCGCGACGTCATTTTTGTGTCAACGGCATTAAAATTACGGGCCTTGGTGATCAGTAATCTTAATCAAAAGATAGATTTATTTGAAAACTTTTTGAACAAGCAACCAGTGCCAAAACATACATTTTCTAACTTAGGTTAGTCGCAAACCGGAGTGTATGACGTAGCATCGAGTGAATGAGACACTTGGCCAGCATCCCACGAGCACACAACTGATTGACAATTAATATTACGCCCTAATTATGAGAAAATCTAAATATACTTTCACAAAATGGCGGCCCAATATATTGATCCGTCTCCTGTGAATCGAAGGCTTACCTGGACGGCTCCGATCGCGGCCCGGGAGGAGCAAGGGCTCCGAACGCGCGCGACGCGAGGGGCGAAGCCCGGCCACGCTTCGGTCGGCAGCCGACGGCGCTGCAACACAACCGACATACTTATCAAGCGGCGCGCGATGGTAACGAACGCGGATGCCTCGCGATAAAAGGCAATTACGCGGCCCGAGAATGCCCACGCGAGGCGAACATGCAGCCTCCGGGCGCTCGCGGCGAGGCCTCGCGGTACAGGCCGTACGCGATGCAGAATCACCTCCATACTCCTCGGTTTGCTTCCTTTCTATCTCACCAAGCTGCTGGACATCAAACATAATAAATCCACCTTAATTAATCACAATACAAAGTTACGAACCAGTAGTAATAAAACACCAAAACTTTTCACTGAAGTTCAATGATATCCTTCGTTGCAAGTCGCTATATATTACGCGACAGCGACAGCGACACACCTTTCTCCATTAGAGACAGACGGCCATTTTGATTCGTGCGAAATGCGATTTCATTGACCTTTCCTGTGGCGTTTTGTTACATGTGCCAAAAATAATGGACAGCTATTTCTGCATTCTCTTTTTTACTACGGTGGAAAGCAGTGAAAAATAATAAATAAATTTAATAATAATTTAACTGGTCAGCTAAGCAAACTACCTTTATTAAAGAAATTGTTCATTACATTTTTAAATTACGAACGTAGCAAAAACAAAACGAACAAAAGAATGTTGCCAGAATCAGCAGAAAATCAGCGAAGCGCGTAAATTTAAAAATATTTATGTAATAATAAAATAATCATTCTGATGTCATTCTGCGACAAAAATTATCTCATCAAAGATGCTACGCATAATAATAACTTTGCAGCCATTTGCTTTCAACAAAAGCGAACAACACCACAAATCGACTAATTCAATGCTCAAATTCAATGTTTTTGACAACAGCATTATGGCGATTGAATTATTGAAACTTAGACAAAAACAACGGGCGCGTTCCACCTAGGGCCCACAACGCCCTCGCCCACGACCGCAGAATCTACCATTCCACTTGGGAAAAAACGCCGCGGGCGTTGTGGGCGACTGTTTTAAGTGGAACGCAAAACTTGAGCGCCGTGGGCTTCCAATATGGCGGCATAGAGAAAACGTGCAGCTTTGGGGGTTGTTAGTAAATATTTCGCAAGGATTGGAGCAAAATTTTATTCAACAGGGATTATGGTTGCATTTTTCGCAAAACGAATGAGATTCGGTAAATTCATCAAGATCTGATGACATGTGTCATGTGACAGGTGACGTTTAATACCACCTACATTTTGCGGGCGAAGTGAGCGCGACGTGGTCGCGAGCAATGACGTCATCTGTGACGTCGAACGATTCGCTCGCAACGACCACGGGCGCCAAGCGGAACGCTGAAGTGGGCGATACAATCGTTGTGGGCGCCATGTGGAACGCCCCCAACATGACTATTCTATTTCATATTTCGTGGCTACTTCTAGCATTTTTTTTAAGGTTTGTGTTGGCACCTAAAAATATACCTCAACTATTTCCTTAGTCGCCTCTTATAACATCCACTGAAGAAATGGCGAGGTGTTATCCTACATCCGACACCACACGGATTTTTGAGCTTTGCTGCAATTTCCTTTGAAATTCATAAACTTACGGATTTTGTTATTTTCCGGTGGCATTATACTTATACATAAACAGATATGCTTTTAGGATGTTACTAATTTAAAGTCGGTTTTTTTGTTAATATTATTTTAATACAAGGAGCAGTGAATGAAAGAAAGACATAGTTATAGAGAAAAATAATTTACTTATAACATTGGTAATCTGACAACGGTATGATCTTAAGAGGATAGGAGTCGCACCACTTCTCCATACAAACGTAGTCCCCCGTTTTCTCCCTGAATAATGACATTAGAGCAAAAAAAAACAACATTTAATTTGTATCTGTTGTGGCTATGCCCATATGATTTGCTTTTAACGATATTCTAATTTTTTATTTTTTTTATTTTTCTTATTTAGAATATCGATAAAAGTAAATCATAGGGGCATAGGGGCATAGCCACAACAGATACAAATTAAATGAATTTTTTTTTGCTCTAATGTCATTATTCAGAGAGACAACAGGGGACTACGTTGGTATAGTGAAGTGGTGCGACTCCTATCCTCTTAATAATATAAGAAAGAAGTTTACTTACCTGTCACTGTCTGAGAAGGGACGTCAGAAAGTGACAGATGGTAAGTAGTAAGTAAAGTAAATGAGTAAACCTCAAGTAAACCTTTGGGTACGTTTCACTTAACGCCCGCAACGCCATCGACCACAACCGCAGAAATTGCCGTTCCATTAAGAGCGTGCAAACACAATTCGGCGATTTTGATGTTTTTCAAATGCTTTAAGAAGCTATAAATCCTTAAGTTTTTAAAGAAAAACTACTAAATAAAGAAAAACATATAAATAAACTCTTTTTCTTAGGATTATCATTAAAGATTATTTTATTAGCAACACAGATTTCTTTTACTTAACCAATTTGTTGAAGGGTTTTCACAAAAATACGCGTCAGAGCTGTCTTTCACTTGAAAATTTTCCATAAAAATTTACCACAAACGATATAAATTTGTTATTATCTGATAGACAATATAGTATTTTAAGGAATAACATTATTATATGAATCAAATTATTGGTTTTTATTATTCAAATATCATTTTACATAATTTCAAAATAGAACCATTACCTACTTTATTTTTTTCCTCGTTGATTTTAATGTAATTACATATACATAAAACAATTTTATTATAAATCTACAGAATATGTTTAGTCTAACCATATTTTTTCATGGCTTAATAAGAGTTAATTTAATTTTCACAATTTTTAAACATTGGTCCAAAACCACTAAGGTCAGGTGGGGAAAGAGAAACGCAGGGGTAAGAGGGCACTACAGACCATACTCACTCATAACTCGACGAGTTATGGTCTGTGGTGCCTCTTACCCCTGCCCTGCCCCTGAGTTTCTCTTCCCCCACCTGATCTTATATTACGTTCGTAAATAATGTTTATGCCCTCTTAACATAAAAAAACTACTACCTAAGTACTTAAAAGTTTTGCGACTCAGTCTATTTGACTCTTAAGGCCACACTTTGCTTTCGATCCAGGGCACGAAGGGGGCCACCCTGGTGTAGTAGCCGGGGACTCCAACGTTGCCGCAGTGCACTCCGAAGGAAGTGATGGCGACGACGGTGTACATGCAGTGGAGGCGGTGGTTGTTCACGGTGAGAGGGCCGCCGCTGTCGCCCTGGCATTAAATAAAAAATATCCTCAATCTATATTATATACTCGTGTATAAAAATGACTCCTTACTTCCCTTGGTCAAAGCATCACGGGTGAACGACTAGACAGATTTCACTAGTCCTTTTTGTTGGATTTGTTATCGTTAGGAGAAGCCTATGAATGTATACTTAACGCACGAGGTTAACAGATCATAGGCGACTGTATGCTGCTAAGGAACGGTCGCGCACGAGGCTGTCAGACCATAGGCGACTGTATGCTGCTAAGGAACGGTCGCGCAC
>BHDV01047463.1:0-11514 GCA_005406045.1 Adoxophyes honmai
ATAAACTAAGTTTGCCTTGTAGTGTTGGTAGTACAACACTACAGCACTTTGCTCTTTTGCTAGGATTTGTGGTCAGATTATTTTTTACACAGCACTTTTGTTTTTCTGATTTCTAGTTAAAAAAAAACAAGGTATGGACCAACTACCTTTCATTTTAACGTTTTTCTCCTCATCTGATGATTCTTCATTAGCTTCAAATTTATTGTCACCATCTGAAACAAAAAACCGCAAATAATAATACGAAATCTTAAACAGTTCTTACAAATTGTTTTCAATCAATTTACCATGTAATATGTCATCAACATTGCAGAATTGACTCTTGCTTCTGGCAAAGTACCCCAATGCTGTGTTATCTTCTTCGTTTGAAGACATAGAGTTCTCATTCAACTGACCACAACTATCCACAAGATAAATGGGAATCCCATCTGTTGTGGTTTCTGGTTCTATTTTGCTGACCTGAAATGCATAGAACAGTTTTTGGCCTGTATATGTAAAATGTGTCAGGGTAAAAGAGTCCCTTATATCCTACTTGCATAAATAAAATTTTGATTTTGAATTAGACTAATGATGTAATGATGATAATGATGTCCACATCCAGCATATCTCACCATTTCCATTTCAACATTGGCTTTATCATCTATGGGGTATTCAATCATTTTCAGCAACCGCAGCTCGAGATTGTTCAGCGGTGCCACCTGTGTGTTATAGGTGTACTGTTTCTTCCGAAGTAATATATTTGCCTTCTTTTTTGTTTTGTTCTTCCAGTCTGCCCACATCTGAAATTATAAACCAGGAAATCATAACTCCAGTCATAACCTCCTCCTTGTAATTAAGAATCTTGTATTAGGAAACTTTTACCAGTTTGATAATTTCCAACTTGGAAATTCCAAACACTTGGTACTGAGGACGTACAGTATGTAGCAACGTCTTACTATTTTCGGAGAGACGTAAGCGAGCTAGAATAAAACCAAATAAGCCAAGTAACAAAACACAAAGCATTAAAGTTACCTTACACCACTTCCAAGTGTTTTTATAAACCCCGCCGTCCACAGAATTCAGCTGTAATGCAACGCGTTTCCAGAAATTCTGCTTATTCGTATTGTTGTACGAAACCTTCCCGTTGACCAGCACTCCGTCTTCACTGAGAATATCGAGCAGTTTCTTCATTTGGATCTGGTTTACTCGACTCATCATAAATTTTTGTTTGCTAGCACAGGCAACAACAAGATAACGTAACAAGGTCTATATTGTGTCTTTGTAATTTCCGATTAATGGGGATGTTTCTTTTACATTTCTTAACCTCTCGTATGCTACGGAGCAGATCTGCTCCATTTTAAGGATATCTTTTTTTTATTTTTATTTTAATCACCATAATGTGTAGATACTGAAACAGAAGAGGCTCGAATGCAGTATATTTTTCATTTCCCGCATACGAAGGGTTAAATCATTGATATTATTGTTCGTAAATAAAAATAAGAATAAGGTGTTTATTTGTGTTTTTTTTTTTTGTTGTTTTGTTTATAATTATTTGATAGCCAGCCTTTAGTGTTGCAAATCTAAATAATCACATCACATCCTTCTCATTTTGCTCGTAGCTGATGAAGTGCATTGAACTCAGCAAAATACATTACATTTGCTCTAAAATTTACTAAATATAATTTGACTTTTAGAATTATTGAGCATGATTTTTATTGTTTTTACTATTAAAGTTTATCCTTTTTATGGACAGGCATCCTAAAATGAAGTGACATTGACAGCAAAAATTGTCAAATCACAAAATAATCACAGTTCAACGCTTCGCTTTGCTTTTTATGTACTTTGATTCAGTTTCAAAGTTGTTGTTTATGTATGTCGCCTCGGCAGTTAAAATCTTATCAGAAGTATTCGCCTATTACACACCGTCAAAATTGGTTCGAATTAATTCGCGCGAAAATGTTACGAACGAAAATTCATATAGTTTTTAGTGCAATCGGTGTGATTTTGGGTTTGTCAGCGTTTATATGTTTCTGCATTGTTTACGCTAACATTGAGGCTGGTATGTGGGCGTTACTTTCCGGTGAGTTGTTTGTTGTTTTGCGATCCAAGGCGAAACTTTTACAATTTAGAACTAAATTTAAACATGGTCTGGTCTTAGACATTTTGAAACATGTTTTCTTAGGAACAAAAAAAAACAAATCACCAACCAGGATGTTTCCTTGATCGAAAGTAAACAAGTTTAATGAGGACATAACAGTGGAGTGACTGGTTTTACAGCCAAAGACCTTTTATGCACTGGAAATATAACACTGAGTCCATTTATTTGAATTTTACAAGATCAAAGGTTTTAAGTAAAGCAATTACTAGCAATTGCTCAAAAGATTTACTATCCAGTGTAAAAGTGTAATATTTTAGGATTAATAGAATACTATTGACTTATTTTCTTTTTTTTTAAAACATTCTTTACTGAAGTACCTTTGTGCAATAGCTCCAGACCTTCAATTAATTATAATTGTTATTAAGGCATCATTTGTTGATTGTATTGATCAAATAATAGTTTGAATATTAAACCTACTGATATTTCTCACTCAGGTATTCATGCTTCTCTGGCGTTGATGCTGCACTGTCACTACTTGAAAGAGACTCTCCACGTAAACTTCTCTCGGCGAGCCCTCCAGTACATTGGCGACTTCGGTATCTTGGGCTTTGTCGCTGGATCAGCTCTAACTCTATTCTACATCTTTCTGGAAGTGTATTATGGAGCTGGTAAGTCATTTTTATTATTACTTATTAAATTGAAGTTACAGTTTCACACATGGAGTTCCTAATAAAAGAAAAATAAACATAGGTGAAGGCCTGAAGGGTAATAGTTGTAGGTTACTAGCCAGTCACCGAAAGCATATTATACATCTAAACTTAATTCCTTGTGGCATGTTACACATTTAAAATCTACTTTGAATACAAAGCAGTCTCAATGTCTATCTGTGTAGGTATTTTAGTAGTAGGTACGTAAAGTAAGTCTGAAGGATTATTACATTGATAGGTACATTCAGCTCTGGGTTACTAGAACTGATACTGATAAGGTTGAGTCACAAATAAGTTTGTATTCATATCTATTTAGTTGTTGCACAATTTTATTATATCATGCAGCAAGGTTTAATCTATCAACACAATGACATATAGCTATTCATACAATCAATATTTTTGAGAGATTGCGGGTCAGACAACTAATTCCGACTTCCCTATAATATAATAAATATAAAAAGTAAGGTGTTCCGCACATGAAGCTACTCAAAAAGAACTAGTTACAAACTGAAATAAGTAAAGAGTTGCTTGAGCGTCACCGCACATACATTATTACATTTACATTGAAGTGCGCACAAGAAGCTATTAAGCTAGCCACCAACCAGTTAAGTTACTAAAAGACAAGAGAGACGCGGCGTGACAATCGCCACGCTACTGGTAACTCGAGTTTCTGTGTTTGTGTTGCCAATTTAGCGACGTCGCTAGAAGTGACGATAGTAATCATTCATGTATTCGTGTATTCGTTCGCATGGAATAGTTATTTTGGGCATTACGTTTTTTTCCGCAATAAAAGGTAGCCTATGTCCTTTGTCAGGGTCTAAAAATTGTCTGTGCCAAATTTCATAAATATCGGTTGAGAGGTTTAAGCGGGAAAGCGTAACAGACAGACAGAGTAACTTTCGCATTTATAATATTATTTATAATATTATAGAAGGGATTAAAATAGGTACGTATGGGCGCAATAACGTACGTGCGTTTGGAGGTTTAGAGCGGGTCTTTTCTTTATGTCGGGGAAAACTTTTGTGCTACTAGAGCTGCGCTAAACTAGTAGTTCAACGGTTTCACCCACGGCCTCTCATGCAGAGGGTCGTTAATTCGAATCTCAAGCTCGCTCGGACTTCTGAATTTTTTGTCCGAAATCGAATTTGATATTTAGCACGAGATATACGATCAAAGGAAACATCGTGAGAAAACCTGCCCACAGTGTGGAAGTGATACGATGCTGTGTGTAAAGTTCCTAATCCGCGCTGGATCCGCGAGGAAACTACAGCGTAACCCTCTCATATTGAGGGGAGGCTTGTGCCCAGCAGTCACACATTGCGATAGGGTGCGTAATAGCGTGATTAGAGAGAACTGTAATCTGAAACTGTACTGTAACAAGGATAGACAAAGGCATGTTGCGTTGGGTAAAAGAAGGGTCTGGGTGGGAAGAAAATCTACTAGGGAAGCGTGTTAGGGCAAGTCGGTCGAGGGCGCCTTCGAAGAACGTATATCAACCAGATCGGCGATGTTCTAAAACGAGACCAAATTAGAAGTACCGGAAACCGACGAGCGTGTATGACGAGACGAGAGTGATGAATGTAAGCGAAGCGACAAACGTATGACAGAATAGAAGCGAATGGCGCTCTCTTATCTCTGCCTACCTCGCTGAGAATAGGGTGTGATGTTTATGTATGTATATGTAAATTGAACTTTACTTAACAAAATCCCCACTAGAAAATTCTGTATTCACGGCACGTTTACGGACAGTACATCGTGATACGGAAATGAAGATATAATGGCACTATAACTGTGGATGGGGGTTCAAATTTCACCGAAAGTGGCGCTCCGTGTGGTAACACACGCTTCTATGTATAATTCTTGTTGCAGCGGTCATGCCAATCCAGACCAGCATCGTCATCCGGCTGGTCTGGTCGTTCATGATGATGAAGTGGGGCTTCCTGCTCTACTACACCACGAGGCAGTACCTTCGGACCTACAACGACCATCAGCTGTTCCAGGACAACCCTCACATCGAGGAGACGTAAGGTTTTGGCTTTTGGAGGTGACAGGAAGGGATAGTTAGTAATCGCTGTTAGGGACCGTCTCCGTTGATGATAGATTTGATATTAGGCTGTTTCACATGCCTGCACAGAGGTACAGACGTTTACGACAACCTTTTCATTTTAAATACTTTTTTCGTTATTGTTATGGTAACACTGAATGATTTTTTGCTTGCACGCGGTCAATCTACATACAAATGTGACTTGTGCAAACTACTTGAACAAAAATGTGCCAGTTACAGGCATATGTATGTAATGCCAGCCTTATCCAGGCGCGATTCTAACTTAAAACTGTGGTCATAATAAAATAATGCATGAGTTCACCTCTATAAATGATAATTAAGGGATAACAAATTGAGATCAAACTTAACTTTGCTGTTGCCTCCATACATCAATATAGAACGCCAACTGCAAAATTAAGTTTGTAATCTTTAAAATGCATGCGATCGCGCCTGGTATGGAGACGGTCCCCAAGGTGATAGAAACACAGATAACAGGAAGATCATTTATCGACGTTAGATATGATGAGATTGAATGATCCAATGAAAAAATAACGCTGAACACAAATTAGAAAATTCTGTGATTATTTTAATTTAACTTGTGTCGCTTTTGCGCTGAATACTGCGTTGGGCGCAAGTACAGCCGTTCACTAATATCATTACAGTTCACTAATATATCTGTACTTGTATCTAGGAACATGAACAAATTGTGAAATGCTAGTAGAATCAAAAATGGTTCGTGTAATACTATAATATTACGCATGGTGCTGCACGCCACTTCTGTTTCTTGAACTTGGCTTGACACGCTTCTGCGTGTCTTGATTTTGTACAGATAAAAAGATATTAGTGAACTTGACTGTACATCGTTATAAAGTCAATATAACGCTCTGCTTACGCCAAAAATGTGGTGGAATCATAAAAATGCTTCTCACTTTTATTTTATTGCTTCACAATTTTTCTGATTCTTGTGATAAAAGAAAAAAAACTTCTTTCCAGGGCGCCATTTTTGGAGTAGCATTAGTAGTTATCATTTACGATATACCTAATGATCCAGTCAGTAAAGACGAGTTAAAGGGGTTACCTGGAACGTTTTCCGGGAGTTTTGAAAATTGGTGAATTTATAGATTTTGATGTGCTCTTTCCGAATTTCAACTTTGCCACCTCGTATCTTTGCCGCTAACGCCGCCATATTGGAAAAATGGCGCGTAACAGCAGTTTTTTGACAATATCTCCTGTCTGACTCATTTTACGATAAAACAGTGTATGACAAAATAAAACTAGAGGCAATTTCCTACAATTTGTGTTTTAGTGTTTATTTCATAAAGTCAATAGTTTTTGCGTACGAGCGCCACAAAGTACACTTCGCAAATTGTGTTGGTAAGCGCATAACTCAACAACGCCTGGACCAATTTGGCCAATTCTTTTTTTAACATGTTTGTCAAAGTTCAGGGAAAATTTATACGGTGAGAAAGTATTAAAAATATCGAAAATATTGTTATCCTATACAAACTTTATCGACTCGAAAAAACAGTAAGCATCGTAGGATTTCAGACATCTTACGCGTTTTTGGTAAAATGGTCTCTAGTTTAGCTCAAAAAAACGCAAGCGCCGCAAAATTTCATACGTCTCACGCTTTTTTGCGAGCAAAATAGAAGTGCCTATTTCGTTCATTATACGATCACTGAAGTCGGTAAAGTGATAGTTTCTTTCATATTGTTAATGAATTAGCCCTTAGATATTTATAACTCCCTAAGATATGGCTGTCAAAACCTCTATTGAATGACAAAAGACAAGCTGAGTTTTTCGTGGAGTAGTGTTAGAGTACACTTTGTGGCGCTCGTACGCCAAAACTATTGACTTTATGAAATAAGCACTAAGACAAAAATTGTAGGAAATTGTCTCTAGTTTTATTTTGTAATAGACTGCTTTATCTTAAAATGAGTCAGACAGGAGATATTGTCAAAAAACTGCTTTCACGCGCCATTTTTCCAATATGGCGGCGTTAGCGGCAAAGATACGAGGTGGCAAAGTTGAAATTCAGAAAGAGCACGTCAAAATCTATAATATTACCAATTTTCAAAACTCCCGGAAAATTTTCCAGGCAAAACTACCCACTGATCACACTATAATTAGTATTGTTTTATTTTGTAGCTTCGATTGGGTTGCGTTGCGTATTGGTCTGGCCGTTTTGACCGACTAATGATATCGTTCAATCCTCATTTTTTCGGTTTCTTGGTATTTTAACCAATATGTTTAAAATATTTCTTCTCGATATTTATTTGAAAATGGATCCCTATATTACTCTTAACTACAAAAGTATACCTGCATATTATTACTTCAATACAAGTCTACGCGTTCAACGTGACAATTGTTCAAAATTAATATCAACTTTACGAAATTCGATTAACAAGTTATATTAATATATTACTGAAATGTCGCAATGTTTTCGGATTTAAAAACTTCGTGTTATTTTTACATAATAATTAATTAAGTTCATACTTACTCTTAATCTACTTCTTTATAAATTACGTTTAGATTCGCCTATGATTTACACTTTGTACTTTTATGATTCTTGTGTTTGATTGTGATAAAATTTCGGCTTTAGGTACTTTGTAACAATGCCAGAGGGCAAAAACTGTATTAGACTAAAAAATCTTGGGACTGATAAATTGGTATTACGGTTAGGCTAATTTTTTGATTATTTTTAATTGCTTAATTTTTTTTTTACTCGAAATTCTTTGTTTTTATGTACCTTAAAGTATTTCTTTCGTACTTTACCTGACTTTAGATCATAAATAAGAGACTCAACTGGTTTGTAAAACTTTATCAATGCAAATGAGTTTGGCGGCTAAAATATTACAACAAAAAGTAACATAGAATTTAATTTGGTATTAGTCATTTTAACTTTTTTGTTTCTACTTATTCCCATGAGGATCTACATAGAACCGTGTATGGAACTTCTTATTTCCACAAAATTTACCCTTTCTTTAAAGAAGTGTTGTCCAAATAGATACAAAAACACATATGAAAAGTTTATATTAGTAGTAGTGAAAAGATAGTAAACAGATACTTTACCTACTACCCGTATCATTAAACTGTTAAGTTTTGTAAAAATATTAAATCTTAAACAAATATTGTATTTCTACTTAGATAGGAAATAAAAATAATATTTCTAAAACGACTTTCATTACGACAAACTGCCCTTCGCTTTAAATAAATCGGTCTAATTTAACAAATCTATTTTAGATAGCTACCCCGTGGCGAACCCATAAGTCTATGGTGGCCTTAGCTAAGCTTCCCGTTAGTTGGCTGTTGTTGTGGTCGTCTTTGCCTCCAAGATGGAGGGGAAAGAAAACACTCAGTCCACAGATCCGAGCGTACCGAACGCACGCGGCCGAAGCGCGGGAAAATAAAAATGTCTATGACGTAAAACGCATCACCGATGAACTTGTATCCAGCCAGCAATATTACAAAAAGTGTGTTCATGTGGATACGAGGGATTTGCTTATAGCTCGACGCGGTAAGTATTTTTTTTAATGCAGGATTAGCGCTCAGTCGGAGAAAAAAGTGCCGACTGTTTAAAAAAAATTAACCCTTTAATTTAATGATTGTAACTTGTGTAACACACGTTTTATGATTTTTTTTATGTAGCAGCGCGTGGAAGTTGGTGTTTTTTTTTATGTAAAGTTATGAATGAAAGAATGCGTTCTTTTTTCTCACGACGGAAGGCATTGATCCTGACTTGCAATCACTGGTCGGTTATTTTTATCTAGCCATAAGCAATCAAGTTTACTAGCGCGGGAAAATGAATGGTATGGTAATCAGATTTTAATCTCGGGGTTGTTAGAAGCGTGTAAGCTTTAATGATTAGGTGCAAGAGATGAGTCGAAGCCGGCCTTAGCCTTCCCATAAAAAACGAAAAAAAATTGATAAGTACATGTCGCAGGCGGATTGTATAATCCGCCGTTTTACATAACGCCTAGCCGTTTTGCAAAACAGCGCCGTTTTGTAAAACGGCGGCTCAACGTTCAGCCGGATTGTTATTGCGATACGTTCTTCAATAAAGCGGCCCACGTTTAGCCGCATTGTACTACTACTAAAATTGTAGGGTAACTATACTTAAGAAAATAAAGAATGCTAAATAAAATAAATATAAATAAAATAAACTAACCTAATCTAATATAATCTAACCTAACCTAACCTATTAAAACCTCAAAATCCTCTACTGTTTATGTTAGGCAGCGCCACGAGTGTTAAAAATCTGAACTAAAAACGACAAAGTGGCGGCTAATCTCTCGCCGTATTACATTCTGCCTAGCCGTAATGAATAACGTTTAGCGCCGAATTCATTCCGGCGGTTTTTTATTCAGCCGCATTCAATCCGGCTAAACGTTGAGCCGCCGCATTACAAAACGGCGCTGTTTTGCAAAACGGCTAGGCGTTATGTAAAACGGCGGATTATACAATCCGCCTTCGACATACATACATATTTGTAAGTTTTCCCGTGAGAATATTTTTTCTTTTCGTGAACTTCTTGCGGCTTATCAGTTCAGTAAGTTTACTGGTAAACACATAACTACGTAGCGAACATTCGTAATTCTTGCGTTTTTAATTTGTTTATTTATAATATTTCCTACCAGCTATGTGATTCCGTGAAAGTAATAGAAAAGGCCTATTCTGCCTACAATTTATTCTGTAACTTTTTTCACAATAGATACCTAGGTTCTACAAAAAAGCAACATTTCTTCGCTCACGTCCGTAGCAAAAAAAGTAGAAAAATTGTTTGGACCCGCCTTTGTAACTAGCGATGTATTGAAACTTTGCTTTTTGCAAGCATAATCGAAAGTTCACACTTTTAAATCGATTTGTGAATAAACACGACTTGATACTACGAAAGTTGGTTCTGCTTCTTTTTAATAGCTTAATAAATAATATCGTAAAGGCATCGCATGCCTCTTAAATACAATTGTAGGTTGTATTTACTGTGACTTTTTTCATAAAAAAGTGCGAAATGGAATTAAAATAAATGGGTGACGGCAAGTTTCCGAATATTTGGAATAGTTTTCAGAAGTTGCAGGAAAGATTTACAAGAATTTCATAGGAAATTTAAAATGAATTAATTGCAAATTATCGAAACCCATACGTACAATATTGTCATATCATAAGTTTCTTAAAATTTCCTAGGTAAAAAATTCCCTAATTTCGGAAAGTTTTTTTTTTCATATTAGAACCTACTCTACTAGCCATGAGAGGATGTACTTTTATTAAAAAAAATCATGACAAGTATTGAAAATCTACTTCCTTCCGGGTCTTACCCTGCCTGCTCAAGTGTGAGTGTGTAATTAAATTAATCAAAAGATAATTCGCTACTTCCCAAAGCAAACATATATAATTATATTTACTTAACACATTCAGAACCAAGGACCCGGCTCCCGGGTTCTTCAAAACATTAGCGAGATACCGAGAACCGTTTTGGTAAAATAAATTAGTCACAGTAGAGAACAACCGTCAAATATCAAATTGATATTTCGCAAACTTGTAACATAAACAATTAGATTATAAGATGAATTAAGTTCTCATATTTTTCTTGCCTTACCTAGATGTATCCTAGTGTCGGGTACGTACATTATAGAATTCGTAGAATGCATTTATTTGCAGCAGGCGTGCTGTAATCCTTATACTTTTTGTTCAAGATCTGTACAGTATAACACCTCAGTTGGGGAAATGAGCGTCGTCTGTTTTATGTGCATTAATAATAGGCTTTAAAATAATGGACTAAAGTGTCGTGGGAGCGTGTCCGCCGTTTGATCTTCAAAGGTGGATTAACACCAAATTCTCACAAGTCATTTGTTATTATATACGTTTTTATATCTTGGTAGACGATTAGGTAAATGAGTTGTAACTTTGAAAATCAGATTTAAACGTATTTCGTTCATGATCATGAATACATATCTACACCATCCTGTTAGCTACAGGCTAGTTACAATCGTAAGGAGTTTAGAGAATTAAATCTGAACCAGTGATCGTAAAGTTTTCAGCTATTTCTTCTTTATATTAGAGCAGCCATACTCAAAGTGTGTTCCGCGGAACCCCAGGGTTCCGCGACACCCCTGGAAGGGTTCCGCAAGAATTTAGAAAAAAAAACCTCTCTCTGGTCAAACGTTTTAGTGCAGCATACGGATGGACGGATGGACTGTAGTTTTTTGTAGGGTTCCATCAAGTATTTCACTTCCCAAAGGGGTTCCATCAGCAAAAAAGTTTGAGAACCGCTGAACATCACTAGAAAAACATTTGAAAAAAATACTGAAAAATTACGATTAGTGCTGATAATTCACTTCTTCATGAGACGAGTTTTTTTTCGACCATTCTGACCGTTTTTTTTTGACCTACTATTTAACCTATTCTATTAAAGCAGTCCCAAAAAACTTGAAACAGTGACGTTTCGGCACGTTGTTTGGCTCACAAATCTTTACTTGCCTTCCACAAAGCCTTCTTTATTATAATATTTATGACAAATGACTGAATAGGGTCGCAGAACTCATCAAGAGATCAACTTGAGTAGACGTATATTTAACAGCTTACGTGCAACGGAACGTGTTTAATAGACTAAAGCCCGCTCTACACTCGCGGCGCGAAGTCGCGCCGTGAATTCACGGCGTGAATTTACGCAGCGACTCACGCATAATAACTAA
>BHDV01047485.1:4165-24709 GCA_005406045.1 Adoxophyes honmai
TAGAAAAAACTTTTTTTTTTGCTGTTTTAGGTCTATTTAAATAACTGTAACAGCTAAATACTTGAAATTCTCACAGAATATTTAACTAAATATTTACTTTAAAAATAAATAATAATATTAAAATAATAATAATAATTAATGGGGGCTCCCATAGAAAAAACGTGTTTTTTTTGCTGTTTTGTGTCTATTTAAATAACTGTAACAGCTAAATACTTGAAATGCTCACGGAATATTTAATTAAATAAAGAAATAATGAAATTAAAATAAAATTAGTATTTAAGGGGAGCTCCCATACAAAAATTCAGATTTTTTGCAGTTTTTGGTACGGAACCCTTCGTGCGCGAGTCCGACTCGCACTTGGCCGGTTTATTGTCTCTTCAAAACCCCCCCGTTTCCCTAAAGTGTGATATATATATCGTCTAGTCTTGCTATATTGATGGAAAATACATTGAATTCATGAACAGATTGTGATCCATCAGTATTCTCATATTGAAGGATCACAATATTTACTGAACGTCTAGCCTGCGCCTAAGAGGCGTCCAAGAAAATAGGTTTAGTTATGCTTTAGGCGACAGGCTAGCAACCTGTCACTATTATACCAAAAAAATGTGCAAAAAGTGACCGCAGAACGCGAAATAATAATGTTTTTGGCTATGTAACGTTTTGTGAGCTCTGTCAACAACAGGAAATACAGGCGTGATGTACAGTCAAGGAAATTGATACCTGTGCCACTTTGAACCTTTTCATAGTGAGTATATTGCTTTGATTAGTAGAAAGGATGGTATGTCACAGTGACATTTCTTGTGAAAAGGTACAAAGTGGCACAGTAATCAATTTCCTTGACTGTATGTATGTAATGTTGACAGTGTGACGTGTCATTCGCGAACGCGTCGTCGCAACAGACTCACTTCGAACGAGTCCATTTGAACGTGCGTGCGAGGAAGCAGGACGGCGCTATACGAGTGAAGAGTGCGGCGAGGAGCAACGTCGAGAAGAGGAAGGTTATGTGCGAGATCTGCGGGAATAAGTATCATGTGAGTGAAGAAAAATTTGGACATACATATGTCGGATTTCCGAGTGGTTCATCTGCCGACATGATCGGCAGGGAAGTAAATAATCTTCTTGTTGAATAGACTACGAAACACTTGTTTTAACTAAGCAGCGATCGACAGTAAGTTTACATGGATTACTTAAATTAAAAGTGATAGAAAATCAGAGCTAAAAGGTTTGCAGATTGCTTTCTCTTCGGCCGTTCAACTCTCTTATTTCAATCTGCGACCCCGCTCGATTGTTGCCACTCGCTCTAATAAAATTAACCTTCTAAATGTAACATAACAAGTAAAGTATAATCTCCTCGATTGTACAGTCAACCAATTTGATTCCTAGGCCACTATAGAACTTTGTCGCATTGACAACATCAACGACAGCAAATAATGAGACAACGTTAGTGTGGGTCAAACAATTATCAACTCTCCAATCACAATATGAAATAATCGTAAAGAGTTTAAACGTTTTAGCTCCAAGTCATAAAATTAAAAAGAAAGTTTGACAGACAGACAGAGACAATTTCAGCTAACCTTCCATACGCAAGTGTGACAGAGAAACAAATAGACGATACTCTTTCAGAGAAGTTTTGTCAGAAAAGTATTTTTAGGTTTCATCCCAATATCTATGACATGAAAGTTATTGAAACCTAACCAAACTCCTTTTCTATTGATTATCGATGACACATTTTTGAAAAAGTAAGATGTCATCACGACACGCGTAATGAAACAATCAATGTCACAGAAGATAAACAAATATAATTATTACGACATAGTTCTATAGTGGCCTAGGAATCAAATTGGTTGACTGTACAAACATTACATAATTCTATTCGAATAATAAATTCGGCAGACAATCTCATTCAATCTTAACTTTATCGCATGTAATTTCTTAACGCGCCGTTACATAGATTTATTACAAGCTTTTATTTAACTTCACTTTTGTATATGTATGTTTGTATGTTCACACATCTTGCAAGGAAGATTTGAGCCACTTCCAATAGACAGATTTAGCTGAACCTTGGTGTACCTATTAGCGTTTCGTGTGCTCTGCCTACCCCATTAGTAAATACAAGCGTGATGTGTGTATATTGTAATTCAACATTTAATCGCGGGCTAAAGCTAACGGCCGGTCACGGAGCATAGCGAAATTCGGGCGTTAACCCACTGCTATCTATCTCTGTCGCACGCAATATTACCCTCACGCTCGCACGGTGCGACGCGCATGCCCAATTTTTAGCTATATGTATACTATTATAAAGAGGAAAGATTTGTTTGTTTGTATTTTTGTGTTTGTAGTGAATAGGCTCAAAAAGTACTGGGCCGATTAAAAAAAAAACACTATTAGAATGCTACATTCTTCCAAATTGACATAGGCTACGTTTCATTTTGAAAAAAAATAGAGATCCTTGGTAATCGTCAATAATGTAACCAAGGGTGTAAAAAAATCCAAATTTCCAAAAATAAATAATTGTCTACCCCGTGCGAAGCCGGGACGGGCTGCTAGTTCGCACCAATATATAAATGTGAAAGTGTGTTTGTTTGTTTGTCCGTCTTTCACGGCTAAACGTCTTTCACGGTGATTTTTTAGGTAGAGATGTTTAGGGCATGGAGTGTGACATAGGCTACATTTTGTCTCTTCAAAACCCGCCATTTCCCTAAAGTGAAGAGTGGAATTTTTCAATGTAGATAGCTATAAAATTGGTATGTGTGCTATCTCTTCTGTGATACCCCGATTTAACGCGAGCGTAGCCGCGGGCAAAAGCTAGTATTATATTAGATGACAGGGATTGTATGCTAACAATAACAAAGATGTTTTTTCCATTGTCCATACTGTCGCCAGTCAGCAGCTGCGCTGTTATACCACCAGAGGTCTCACTCGGGCGAACGGCCATTCTCTTGCCCGCGCTGTGGCAAGAGCTTCGCGTACAACCACACTTTGCAGGTATGGGTAACTCTTAGGCACCTCTTAACATTCGTGTGCTCTGCCTACCCCTTTTGGGAAGACAGGCGTATGTATTTTTAGGGTTCCGTATCCAAAGGGTAAAAACGGGACCCTATTACTGAGACTTCGCTGTCTGTCTGTCTGTCCGTCTGTCCGTCTGTCTGTCACCAGGCTGTATCTCACGAACCGTGAGAGCTAGAGAGTTGAAATTTTCACAGCTGATGTATTTCTGTTGCCGCTATAACAACAAATACTAAAATTAAATTAATTATAATAATTAAGGGGGGCTCCCATACAAAAAACGTGTTTTTTTTTTGCTATTTTGGATCTATTTAAATAACTGTAACAGGTAAATACTTGAAATGCTCACAGAATATTTAATTAAATATTTACTTTAAAAAAAAAAAATTAAAAGAAAATAAAATTAGTATTTAAGGGGGGCTCCCGTACAAAAATTCTGATTTTTTGCAGTTTTTGGTACGGAACCCTTCGTGCGCGAGTCCAACTCGCACTTGGCCGTTTTTTTTTGGTTTTGTGTCTAAAGGGTGAAAACGGGACCCTATTACTGAGACTTCGCTGTCCGTCTGTCGCGAGGCTGTATCTCAAGAACCTTGTTAGCTAGGGAGTTGAAATTTTCACAGACTATGTATTTCTATTGCCGCTATAACAACAAATACTAAAAATAACCCGTGTGGTGCCGGGTTAGAATAGCACCTCCTTCTTTCTTCCCGTGGGTGTCGTAAGAGTCGAACTGGAAAAGGGTTAGTGTATTGTGGGCGATGGGCTAGCAACCTGTCACTGCAACACGTTTAACCATCTGGTTACCCTGTAATTGCTAAACGTGGCACTGGATTTTTGAATTCATGCGCTCTGCCTACCCCTCTTAGGAATACAGGCATGATTGTACTTGCTTGCGGCGCATTCTTGGCAATGATGGTCTTTTCGAAGCGCGGGGAAACTCGAAAACATAGAGGACAGAGCAACTAGAGAAGCAATGATGGCCACCCAGTTCCGCAAACCGTCAGTTTGTTTCAACTTACAAACTGTCACAGAAACTGTAAAGAGCCAATAACCATAGAGGACAAAGCCACTGCGTTACGCGCGATCTTGGGCCGGCCAATGAGAGCACAGCGAACGCCGCCATGCTTTGGCGGAATCTTCTTTGAACAAATCAAATGGCATTCGTACTCTTTAGGTTCTGTCCTCTATGCTCGAAAATGACGTGTAAAAGTGCTCTTAGAGCTGATTCGATTCGCACGAGCGTTTTTTCAACGGGCGTTAAAAAAACGTTTGAATAAAACAAATTAGAAATCATGTATTTATTCACACCAAGGCGGTTTTAAAGCGCGGCGTTTTTTTATCGAGCACTGTTCGATTTTCGACCTTGGGTGTTGGACGTTAAATCCAATTTAACACACGGAACTTCGTAATACCGCCAACGCCGAGTTTTAACGCGACGCTTTTTAAACGCTCGTGCGAACTAGGCCTAAGGAACTTCGTAATACCGCCAACGTCGAGTTTTAACGCGACGCTTTTTAAACGCTCGTGCGAACTAGGCCTTAGGAGCCTATTTGCTTAAATAAAGTTTAGAATTCTGTATTGTATGCAGGCGCACTCGCGCACGCACACGGGCGAGCGGCCGCACCGCTGCTCGCAGTGCGCGCGCGCCTTCCGCACCGCCAACAACCTGGCGCGGCACAACAAGACCGTACGTCGCTCTAAGACCCCGTTCCCACCGCGTCGGGCGCCGGCACGATTTTTAATCGGGTCTCGGCGCCTCTGTTCACACTGGCCGGCTGTCGGCCCGATTTTTAATCGGTGTCGGGGCCTCTATTCACACCAGTCGGCTGCCGGCCACGACAATGTGAATGCGCGAAGGGGGTGAGGCGCGAGCGGGTCGGCCCGACATCCGATTTGATGTGAACAGCGCGCCCGGCACGATTTTTTATCGGCGTGCGGGCTCGCTGAACGCCCGACATTATATGTCGGATCCGATTGTCGAGCGTGTGTGAACAGCTCCATACAAAATGTACTGCGGCTACGACACCCGATTAAAAATCGGGTCGACGCCCGACGCGGTGGGAACGGGCTCTAATACTAATCCTATTATACTCTGGCGGTTTGGGTACAGTGTTCCTAAGAAAATAAGTCACATCGGCTGTTACCGTCTGCCCCGAGAAGCGCAGAACGATATCCGAGAGTAGCCGAAAGAGTAATTTATCTATATTGAACTTTATTTATCTATACATACTATATAATATTATAAAGCTGAAGAGTTTGTTTGTTTGTTTGAACGCGCTAATCTCTGGAACTACTGGTCCGATTTGAAAAAATATTTTTGTGTTAGATAGACCATTTATCGAGGCAGGCTTTAGGCTATATAATATCACGTTGGGACCAATAGGTTCGAGGAAATATTGGAAAATGTGGAAAAAAACGGGTAAAATTAGTCACTATTCCACGCGGACGGAGTCGCGGGTACAGCTAGTAAATTATAAACGCTCTGGGCACAATTTTGCTTGCTATGCACACACTTTAGTTCGGCTACTCGATGCATTTGGCGCTGGGGTGCTAGACATCTGTCATGGGTCGTCTGTCTGAGACATTTGGTGCGCTCCCTCGCGGCAAGTTGGTGCACTACGTTTTAAGCGATAATGCAGCCGTGGTCCGATAGAGGGCGCAAGTAGGCGCGATCGCGAACAACAGGTATTAAAAATTTAGGGCATGTTCAAAATAAATAGTCTAGCAAAGGAAGGAAAACATCTGAAATGTTCTGATGGTGCCTAAGCTTAGGTGCCTACACCAGAAACAATCGGAATTAGAACACCAACGTCCATCAGATCAATAAATATTAGGTAAGATTCCTTTGCTAAACTACTTATTTGAACATCCGATAAAATGTGGATAGTAAAAAAAACTCTATTAACCTGTCAAATCTGACATCTACTTTGTTTACATTCAGTTAATTACCATCACGAACAGGAATTGTTGAGCCACTTACCTATGTTTGTAACTTGGTCGTGTAAAAGCCCTACCAGACGACCAAATTTGGTTTGGTCCGAACCACGAACTTGGTTGTCTCCAAACCAAATTCGTTGTTCGGACCAAACCAAATTTGGTCGTCTGTTAGGGCGTTAATACTAATCCAATAGTATTAATTGATTGCACGTCTAAATTGTGAACAGTGGCAAGTGGCTCAACAATCCCGGTTTGTGACTGTACCTAAACTGACTATCCGTACCAATATATAAATGTGAAAGTGTGTTTGTTTGTTCGTTTGTTTGTCCGTCTTTCACGGCTAAACGGAGCGATGGATTGACGTGATTTTTTAGGTAGAGATAGTTTAGGGCATAGAGAGTGACATAGGCTACTTTTTGTCTCTTCAAAACCCCCCATTTCCCTAAAGTGAGGGGTGGAAGTTTTCAATGTAGAAAGCTATAAATCGGTAAGTGTGCTATCTCTTCTGTGATACCCCGAATTTAACGCGAGCGGAGCCGCGGGGAAAAGCTAGTAATTATATATTTCATGCTTCAAGCCAGTGTTAACTTCAGTCCTATGTGTCAGGTGCACCTCGGGCAGAAGCAGTACGCGCGCTGCTCGGTGTGCCGCAAGTGGCTGTCGTCGCCCGCCGCGGCGCGCCTGCACGCGGCCGCCGTGCACCGGCACACGCCGGGGGGACGCGACTGATGCTGCTAACATACATACATAGATGCTAACAACACGACTGATACTTTGACAACAAACATACATAGATGCCAACAACACGACTGATACATTAAATGTACATACATAGCGCTTGACATCACGACTGATACTTTGACAACAAACGTACATAGATGCTAACAACATGACTGATACTTTGACATCAAACATACATACATAGATCCTAACAAAACGGCTGATTCTTTAACGAACGTGCATACACAGATTATGAATAGTTTTGAGGCGCAGGAACTCCCAGCATGAGTTATACGTTATTAAAAAACATGCATACATAGATTCCAACGACTTTACTTTGAAGCAGTACGCGCGCTGCTCGGTGTGCCGCAAGTGGCTGTCGTCGCCCGCCGCGGCGCGCCTGCACGCGGCCACGGTGCATCGCCACACGCCGAGGGGACACGACTGATGCTGCTAACATACATACATAGATGCTAACAACACGACTGATACTTTGACAACAAACATACATAGACGCTAACAAAACGACTGATACTTTGACAACAGACATACATAGATGCTAACAACACGACTGATACTTTGACAACAAACATACATACATAGATGCTAACAACACGACTGATACTTTGACAACATACATACATAGATGCTAACAACACGACTGATACTTTGACAACAAACATACATACATAGATCCTAATAACACGACTGATACTTTGACAACAAACATACATAGATGCTAACAACACGACTGATACTTTGACAACAAACATGCATACATAGAGCTCGAATATTTTACGTTGAGACGCTGCCATCTTGCGGAATTTCGTGGTAACTAATTTTTTACACAGGCAACACTGTTTGTCTAAGGAACAATGTCGTTGTCTTGTCATTCAATGAATGTCAACTAACAGTTCATTTACTCGTAATTGACGATATTGAGTTGAAATTAAATCCTAATACTGAGTGAATAATTTGTAAAACACACCGAATACTGCCATTGATTACAGAAATTGTAAATATGTACTTAAATTATACATGTTATTGATGTTAAATTTGTGATTGATTGGCGTATCGACTCTGTTGTATAGAATGTTGCCATAGTAAAATCTAAAACTAGTGCCGCCTTTATGTACCTCACCTTTTTCCTTGTGAGTAGGCAGAAACAACAGAGTGCCATACGTTTCTATTCTGATATTTTTCCCTCTCTTTATCCACATTCATCGCTCATCCATATGTGGTTGACAAGTTTCTTGTACTTCTAATTTGACTTCTCTTAGTTCATCTCTTCGCTAATGTAATGTGTTTCACGTACGTTTTTCGAAGACGCCCACGACTGACTTCCGTTGACTTCACTTACTTAATAAATAAAATAAATATGTCGAATGAAAACCTTGTTTTTTTTAAGACATTAACTTTCATAGGGATAATGTCCCGTCCAACCAATTGATTCCTGACCCACCATTTAACATATTTACAATGAATGTCCTAGTGAGGCATTGCTTGACAAAGGAAATCTTTATTAAGCTTATTGACAATAGAGAGATCTCTCTCCAGGCAGATGTTATGCCTGGGGACCGAAGTCCGGAGAGTGAAAGTTGGGATGTTTTAAACTTTCGCGATTCTCACTCATATTTATATGTATGTACGCGGGACTTAATCACGATTTTATTTTATTTAAAAGGAAGAAAAATCAAGTCGAGAAGGTAAATAAAATAAAATCGTGATTAAGTCCCGCGTACATACATATAAATATGAAAGTAGGGAGTTGTATTTATGCAACCGATCTACGAAACTTCGTTGGCGCGATGTACTTAGTATTATTTGGGCCAATCAACTATTTTGTGTTGTTATTCTGTCCCGTAAGTCAGGGGACAACTGTGATAGAGTTGCTTAGAAAAAGGTTGTAATTTAGGTCCCGTGCTATGCTCAGGAGATGCGCCATAAAGAAATGCGTACAACTGTAAAAAAAATCTTAACTTATAGCGGATTATATTCTAGAAAATCACAATTTTACTCGGTTAGTCAGGAGACGTAACCATGGCAACCAGGGACATAAAATAGTTGATCGACCCATTTAGTTCGGCTATTCGATGATAGGTGGCGCTAGGACGATACACACCTATCAGAAGGCGTTTCAATCCATTCACATCAATAAATAGAAATCAAAGTAAGGTAAACGGCCCTGTGCTCGACACTGACCCAATGCATGGCACTTGCAACCTTATGTCATAGTAAGACAGGTGACAGATGGGTGTCATCTACTGGACGTTGAGACGTCGAGCAATCGTACATTTACTTTATAGGCACTTTGTATAGCCTGACAACTATCTATTTGGCCCTCGCCATGTTGCGTATTTTCAGTGGTATTAATTTCTTTTACTGGCAATGATTACACTTTGACATCAGACGTTGGATGTCATCGAATGTCACCGATGTAAACAAAACGAAAATATATCGTGATTTAAACGATTTTATCATAAAAATGCCGAAAAATATTCCAAAAGATGCAAGAAAAACCTTTTAAATACGATTAAGTATTTAAAGCAAAGAAAGGACGAAGGATTGAATAGTATTCCATTGAAAAATGTTTTGCAATTGGTTACTGACATGACTGGTACTGACACTTTACAGTGCGGTTGTATTGAACTGGTTAATTGTTATACTTAAACTTAATAGATTTTATTTTCTCATATAATGTACCACGTATGTAGATCCTATAGCATGTATGTAGATCCACGATAAAGGAATATATAATCGAATCCCAGACTGAACGATTTATAATCGAGGTTGGTGGTCCTGAAAGCGACACAACATCTGACGAAGATCAAACTTCACCAGAGTCAGAATATGAAGAATACTTCTAAATATTGAGTATTTGGAATCGAATTTTGACGAATAGGTAATATTACAAAGCTCTGATTCTCTAGGTTAGATCCCCGTGTGGTGCCGGGTTAAAACCCTAACAGAAATGTTGACCAAACCACTGAACACACGTTCGAATTTGGTTTGGAGCCAACCAAGTTCGTGGTTCGGACCATACCAAATTTGGTCGTCTGTTAGGGCTTTTAGAATAACACCTCCCCCTTTCTTCCCGTGGGTGTCGTAAGAGGCGACTCAGGGAAAGGGTTAGTGTATTGTGGGCGATGGGCTAGCAACTTGTCACTACAATATCACGTTTTTAACCATCTGGTTACCCTGAAATTGCTAAACGTGGCACTGGATTTTTGAATTCATGTGCTCTGCCTACCCCTTTTGGGAATACAGGCGTGAAAATATGTATGTATGTATGTCTGATTCTCTGTAAACAATGTTTTGGTATTATTCAAATATCAACACAAACCAATACACACCATGCTGACTATACATGACGTATGCACATTATTGCCATACGTAAACTGATAGTAGCGACACTGCGCCAGGGCTAAATAGATAGTTGTCAGGCTTTAAAATCCCTTGTTTTGTTGTATTTAATTTAAGCGTCCCCTTTTAAGTGGGCTGGTATCCGAGCACACCGTACATCATTATTTCAATTATTTGACACTTGAGTCACTTGACATTGACAGTTCGCGGTTCGCGTACAGTAGTTAGTAGTTAGTAGAAAGCGAAGTATGCTTGTGTTTTGATTTATGTTTTTTACGATACGAATAAAAGCTACAACGGAAAATATTTGGTTTCGTTACAATCTTTAATGTTTAAACTTAGTATTAAGAACATTCAAATATGAAAACTGTGAAAGAAGAGCTTGCAAATTCAACCGCAAAGTTGTTGAGTTGTCGGGCTTGCTTAGCTACCGATGTTAAATTGTATAATATTCACGAAAACCGACTTTCAGAAGCTTTTTCGCACATAACTGGATCTCCTGTAAGTATCATTGTACTGTTTACATTATATCTATGTTCATAAAGCGCCTAAACAATAGACAATAGGGTTTTTAATACATAAACTACATGTTGTGTTAGTTTCAAATTATTACGCTCCTTAAAAGAATGTCCCGCAATATTTAGGTTTTGATTGAAATCTAAATAGATATATTTTAGAAAATCGCGGTAAATTAGACATTGTAAGATTAAAATGTAAATACTACATAAGAGTAAGTATTAAAGAATACACATAAAAGTAAAGAAACATTACACAAACTATTATTTGTCATCAAAACATTAATCTAATATTTTGAATGTTTGAATGCCTAGGTTCACAATCTAGCTGTGTCGATATTTTTATCTTGAATATGATTGTTTGCAAATCTCAAATGCTTAAGACATTATCTTGTAAGAGTTCTTTAATTCATCTGATGATTTTTGTTTTAGGTTTTAGTTCTAGATGGCCTTCCACAACACCTCTGTGTGTACTGCTGCGCTGCCCTTCGCAAGTGCACGGTGTTCCGTGCCAAATGCCTCCGTGCTCAGCATTGTATGTCCAGGCTGGACCCTTGTGAAGTGAGTTTACATACATACATACAAACGTCATGTCTGCATAACCTATACTTTAGACCTTTTAGGTACTTAAAAGATGGTAAACAATCTTGACGTGTCTTTTTATTTAAACATACACTTTATAAATCAAAATCTTTACATTTTACAATTTAGGTATGAAAAAATAATTTACTTTCATAATTGAATTGTATAGTGTAACAATTTTAATTTTTAGACTGTATTTCAATAAAAAGACATGTCAAGATTGTTTACCATCTTTTAAGTACCTAAAGGTCTAAAGTATAATAGGGTAGACACAGCACACAATACATTATATACATTATATCATGACTATTCCATGTTTCATAGGTGCTTTCGGCATATTTTACTCCACACAGAAACCTCACAAAAAACATCTCCCCATTTCTTCTGCGGATGTTGTAAGAAACTAAGAGACTAAAGAAGTTGGTTTAGGTATGCAGGGCATCAAGTCAACAACCTGTTTCGTCTAGCTTGAAGCCTAACAACTAAAAGTCTATATGAATCATGAAATAATCATTGTTTTGTCTATGCAATGGTTTGCGTGCTCTGCCTACCCTGTTTGGAAATATGGGCATAACATACATACATACATATCCTCACGCCTCTTTCCCACAGGGGTAGGCAGAGACCACTTTGTTCCACTTGCTACGGTCCTGACATACCTCTTTTGCTTCATCCACATTCATTAATCTCCTCAAACATGCTCGTCGGTTTCGGGTACTCTTGACCTGACCTGTTTCTAAAACGTCCGCGATTTGGTCACGGAACGTCTGTCTAGGTCTTCCCCTCCCGCTGCACCCATCCACATTCCCCGTATAAATTTGTTTCGTCAGTCTTCTTTCATCCATCCTCTCTGTGTCCAAACCAACTAAGCATACTTTTTTCAATTCTATTCACAATATCTACTTTCACCAGGGCATAATATGGGCATAATATATGGGCATAATATATGTATTATTCTAAATCCAATGCACCATGGTTTATGTCAGAATTACTATTTACGAGCTGTTACCCGCGACTTCGTCTGCGCAGAATAAGTATTTCGGATTGCGTGGCGTAGAATATATGGCATTAATAAAATTATCACACAAATAATTTTTGAATCGCATTTGACAAATATAACAGCTTTTTTAACAAATCGCTAGCACCTTGAAAATTCGCAAAACAAACACAACCGTCAACTACGTCTGCCCTCACGCGTCTGCCCGCGTTCGGGTCGCGCACTCAGCGACGCGTGACGTCTGCCCCGCGCATGCGCGCCACTTCAACGGTTTTGACAGCGGACGCCAAAGCTCGCAAATGGTAGATTTTGCCCGACTTACTTGAGAATTATCGTCGTATATTGGATAATTCACAGAATATCATTACAATTTGTAGCCTATGTGTTATTCTGATGTATAAGCTACATTATTGTAAAGTGTCATTAAAATCCATTCAGTAGTTTTTGCGTGAAGGAGTAACAAACATCCATCCATCCATCCATCCATACATCCATCCATCCATACTCACAAACTTTCACGTTTATAATATGTATTAGTAAGATGATTTATCTTCTTGCAGTTGACCACAAACTACATAAGAACCATAGACCGTCTCTCCCACCAACTCCTTTTAAATCTGACGCAAAAAACAATTGACACCATATACTACAACGATTCCGTACAAGTAGAAGAAATAAAAAAAGAAGAAGACAATGACAACACATTTCCGGAATCTGACGATTTGAAACTAGAAAATGAAATCAAAGGACTAGACGAGGTTGTTGATGACTATAGCGATGATAATAACGATGGAGTGGAGCAAATCTTCGTGGCTACCAATCCTGTGGCTGTTAAAGAGAGAAAGGGAAGAAGAAAAAAGAGTGTCACCGAGAAGAGAGTGAAAAGGAAGATCAAGAAGAGGATATCGGACAATGATTATTTGCCTGATTTTGATTTCGCTAAATTCGAGAGCAGTTACAATGTGGAAATTATTGCTTTGACCAAGGTAATTTAATGTAAGATTTAAAGAAACCGTTTTAAGCTTTAAAAGCGCTGACAGCGGTGTGGTGGCGCGAATGGAACGCTTATTTAGAAATAGAGAGGTGTTATTTTATCCCGACACCGCACATCAAATAAATCATTCATTTAAAAATAAATTTCCTTTGCCATATCAAATTTCAATTACCCCGTGTGGTGCCGGGTTAGAATAGCACCTCCCCATTTCTTCCCGCGGGCGTCGTTAGAGTCGACTCTGGGAAAGGGTTAGTGTATTGTGGGCGAGCTAGCAACCTGTCACTGCAACACGTTTAACCATCTTATTACCCTGAAATTGCTAAACGTGGCACTGGATTTTTGAATTCACGTGCTCTGCCTAGCCCTCTTGGGAATACAGGCGTGATGTATGTATTAAAAAAAAATTGTTAAACAGGAGCAGCAACTGGAAGAGATCGCGCTGCGTAAGTCCTCCGACAACTACCAGTATGCGGCGCACAAGTGCCTCGAATGCGGGAAGGGGTTCCGCGCGCTGGACGCTTACAACAACCACATGACGAGACACAGCCCGGTGAGTCCACGGACACGAGGGACACGACGGACACGAGAGACACGGGGGTTAGTAGGGACAAGGGAGACAATAGAGTTAGGGGAGACAACAGAGACATACGACACAACAAACACATAGGGACTACAGAGACGTGAGACACGACGGACACATGAGACATGACATAGATATGAGAATAGTAGATACATTGATACAACATAGTCAAGGGAGACAATAGAAACATGGGAGGCAACAGATACATGGGAGACGACAGACATGTGAGACGCGACAGAGACACGGGACATAAAGATATGGGCATAGCAGATACATTGAGGCAACAGAAACAAGGGAGACGACAGAAACGTGAAACACGACAGACACGGGACGTAACATAGACATGAGAATTGAGATAATATAGTCATGGGAGACAATAGAAACATGGGAGGCAGCAGAGACATGGGAAACGATAGAAATGTGAGACACTATGGACACACGGGACACGGGACAACACAGACAAGGGACACATTAGACACATTGACATAACAGACAAGAGACACAACAGACATTTTAGGCAATAGAGACAGGGGACAGAACTGACAAAAGTGACACAACGGAGACACTGGAAACATCAGACACATTGGAACAACAGAGACTAGAGACACAACAGACACACTGAGATATCAAAGACATAGAAGACACCATAAATACTAACGTGTAGAATCTAGAATTTGTAACTCTGTGTGTAGAGTACGGGAGCGCACGCGTGCGAGATCTGCCGCGTGTGGTTCAAGCGCGTGTCGCGCCGCCACGAGCACCAGGACCTGCACAGACTGAAGCAACAACAAACTACTAAATACTCCAGATGCCAATAGCAATAGCGGCTGCAATAACATAGACGACGGACACCACAGACACATTCAGACAACAGAGGATGCGACACGACAGAGACTCGGGAGCTCGGGACACAAAATGCAGAAATGTCACAGGAGATAACAGAGACAATACAAACATGTGACACAACAGACACATTGGCACAACAGAGACAAGGGTCAGAACAGACTTGGGAAACAATGCAAAAATGACACAATGGAGGCACAGGAGACAATAGATACATTTGAGACAACAGAGAATACTACAGATGACAGAACAGAGACACGGGACATTAAACAGACATGAGATATGACCAGTGATCGGATCTAGGATGCAGTTTTGGGGTGAACGACCTCAAATGTTATGCTTATCGTGGATGTGCCTAGGGATTTCTCGGGATTTTGGATAGTGGGCTAAAAGTAAAAAAAGCGTCATTTAATATTTGCACACTTAAAGAACACTAGAATTGTCTAAATTATGGATATTTGTAATGAAATTACTATTATTTGTCGATAATGTTGAGAATTTGATATGCAGGGCTCAATTTGAATGACAATATCAGTCAAGACATTATCTACTGCTTATTTCAAGTGGTCATTCCATTTAATAAAAGAGGTTGATCATGGGTAATTGTTTACTTTTTGTAATGATAATAAAATATCAAAAAAGTCGCGGGGTTGTAAATCATATCCATCTTAATATAACCTGACCTAAACCCCGGGAAAATGCATCCTAGATCCGATCACTGGATATGACACATTGCAGACACAGGACACACCAGACATATTGAGATAACAGAGACAGAGATACGGGACACAAAAGACAAAAATGACACTACGGAGACACGGCAGATAACACAAAACAATAAGGACATGGGACATATCAGATAATTTTAGGACACTTCAGAGACATGGGTGACATCAGAAACATCGGAAACACCATACACAATAACGTGTTGAATAGAAATTATAAACTGTAGAATCTAGAATTTGTAATTCTGTGTGTAGAGCACGGGAGCGCACGCGTGCGAGATCTGCCTGGTACGATTCAAGCGCGCGTCGCGCCGCCACGAGCACCAGGACCTGCACCGGCTCAAGTTCCACTGCCGGGACTGCGGGTTCGTGTCCCGGAACAGGTCAGCGCAGGACGGATTATACAACGCGTTATGCTAGGTTCACACGGGCTTAGTACTTGTCATTAGTGTAGGTGGTTAGGGACTTATATGCACAGTGACAAGTGGCAAATAACCGTCCACACAGTGGTGTTAGAGAATGGTATTAGGAACAAAACACTTCGGCAGCTTTGAGTAGGTAATCTAGTAATCACTAATCACATTGCAATTGTCGTTAAATGTTTACACCGCACGACAAGTGACAAGTATTAGTAGATTTTTACCTGGGGTAGGTGCTTGTCGCTTAATAAATAGGAACGGCTTCTAATTACTTGCACTTGCAGTTCCACTAGTACGTGGGGCATACTGAAAGTTTCTGGAACTGGCCACTTACAATTAAAAATTTTAAAAAGCAACTATGGTATTCGAAAATGGAACTCTCTGGGAGTGTGTTACTTTTTAGTTTACGAGATTGTCATTTGTTTTTTAATTTTGGTGGGCTTTAAAGTATCGTGTGTCGCTAATAAAATGAATTTAACTCGTGAAAATTTTTGCTCAAGGATTTTTTACGATTTTCGTTGTGGTTTAAGTCAACAAGAGAGTTGCCAGAGACTTCAATTGGCGTTTGGTGATGAAGCCCCATGCCGCAGCTCTGTGTATTCGTGGTTTGGAGAATTTAGACGTGGACGAGATCATCTCCAGGACGATGTACGTGAAGGTCGGCCGGCGACTGCGGTTACAGAGGCTAACATTGATACCGTACGACAACTGATTGAAGCTGACAAAAAAATTACTTGTCAGCAAATTCGTACTTTATTAGGCATTGGAATGAGCCATGTGCAAAACATTTTGCATGTACAATTGAACGTCCGGAAGCTTTGCACTCGTTGGATACCGCATGATTTAACGGAAGACCAGAAACGACTGCGTGTCGATTGGTGCCGTAAAATGATAAAAAAAATTGATGGAGGACAGTCATTGGGCGTCTATAATATCGTGACAGGTGACGAAACCTAGGTGTACTATTTCGAACCGGAAAGAAAAAGCCAGTCGGCAGAATGGGTCTTTCCTTTTGAAGACTTGCCGACGAAAGTTAAGAAAACTCGGAGCACTGGCAAGAAAATGGTTGCTTCTGTTTTCGGAAAAACTAGCCATTACGTTACAGTGCCGCTTGAAAACCAAAGGATAGTGACTGCAGATTGGTACGTAAACAATTTTTTGCCCAGAATGTTCGAAAAAGTTCGTGAAAAACGTCCTCGAAGTAATGTCATCCTTCACCACGACAACGCGTCCGCTCATTCCGCTAAGGTAACGAATGCGTATTTGAAGGCCTTAAACGTAAAACTAATGACGCACCCGCTCTACAGCCCGGACCTGGCACCTTGCGATTTCTTTTTATAACCAAAAATAAAAGATAAACTAAGAGGTTTAAGATTTACAACCCCGGAACCAGCGGTGAATGCGTTTGATAAAGCTGTTGAAGAGGTCCCTACTGAAGACTGGACCCACTGCTTCATCCAAGGGTTCCAACGGATGCAAAAATACGTAAATATTGAGGGCATATACTTCGAAAAACAATAAATTAATCAAAAGTGTAATATCTGTTTTCATTTTTTTTAATCCATAAACTTTCAGTATGGCCTAAGTACTAAGCACTTATACAACATGTTTACACACCTGTAACAAGTGTTAGTGACACGTACTAAGCATTAGCTACTAACCCCGTGTAAACCTAGCATTAAGATAATGCCCGGGCCACACTAACGGGAAATGGCATTAATTATCGCGATAATGGACGTCAATCGTATGGTGAAAACACGTTTTAAGGGCTTACTACACAATGTACTATTGTTATATCTGTCGCAGATACCAGGCGAAGAAACATTACGAGTGGCATACGGGCAAGATACACGTTTGCAAGCACTGCGGGGCGAGCTTTACGTAAGTTTTACATAGTATTTTTCTAAAACGTGCTATATCCTGGTGTCGCTTTTAAAATGTATTAAGAAATACATTTATTGCCGGGTGCTTATTGCAATTGTAACTGAACAAAAAAAGTTTTTTTAATGAAACCCAACATAAAAATATTTAACATTAAACTACCGCGAGACTCACTTATATAGGTATGTTGAATATTTAACGGATAACTCGGGCTACGAATTAGTCCGAAACATGTCGAGCTAAACTCGATTTAATGAACGTGAGTTAAATTTTCAACATAAAAATATTTTATACAAAATAACAATATCAACATCGAGCGAGCGTGACAAGACGCAACCTGCACACATTCGCATGAAAACATTCGTATCATTTGACGCGAATGTAAATGTCAAATGTCAATGCGAACGTCAAAAAATATGCTAATATTCGCATAAAATGCGAATGTTCGTGATATCCCTAGTTCAGACTGTGATGCCTTAAGAATGTATTTTTGTCAATAAATACTCATAGAGTTATTTAAAAAAGTAACATACAGTGCGATGGGACACTTTTTCTAAATCTTTCGCCTATTGCGCGGGAAAATCTTTAACGGCCATTGGTTTATATTTCATGGTCATTTCGCCTTGCCTAGCGAGAAGAACCAGAAAGATTTCATCTGTTATTGCATATTTTACCTTATGCTTCAAGTTATAAGGTTTTTATATGATCATGCATCAGATTTCATTGGGTATTTGTCTGCCGAAGATTGCCGATGTAATATTTCTGCTACTATTGTATGTATGTATGTTTGGCAGGAAGAGCTCGACATACCTCTCGCACGTTCGGCTCCAACACCCGGCCATGAACGTGGCATGCGCGCAGTGCGGGGAAACGTTCGTCGGCCGCCTCGGGCTGCTGCAGCACACGTCGCGGGCGCACGCACAGGTAACCTGTTAGCCATAGCAACGTCTCTAGTTAGACAGGGATAGGTGTAGTCTATCTCGCGCCTTGCTGCGCTAAGTCGGCTGCCTAGAACACTGGCTAAGTGCGAGCGTGAGTGCTCCTGGCTACTTATGAGATCCTGGTACCTCAGTCGCGTATCCAGTAGTATTCGAGTAGTAGCCAAGTGCGAGCGTGAGTGCTCCTGGCTATCTATGAGACCCTGGTACATCAGTCGCGTATCCAGTAGTAGCCAAGTGCGAGTCGGACTAGCTGCCGCGCCGCGCTGCTCTTTGTGAGTGCTCCTGGCTATCTATGAGACCCTGGTACCTCAATCGCAAGTCCACGATTTTAAAGACACTCAAGTCGCGTCGCGCGTGGGATACATAGCCTACACCTGTCATTTTCTGATGCCTCTAGTTAGACAGTGACAGGTGTAGTCTATCTCGCGCGCATCTCTACTCGTTCCTTGCTGTGCAGTCGGCTGCCTAGAACCCTGGCTAAGTGCGAGTGTGAGTGCTCTTGGCTATCTATGAGACCCTGGTAGCTCAATCGCGTATCCAGTAGTATTCGGCGTCAAAGTTGGCATGATTTGACCAGCGAGCGTGAGTGCTCCTGGTTATCTATGAGACCCTGGTACCTCAGTCGCAAGTCCACAATTTTAAAGACACTCAAGTCGCGTCGCGCGCGATAGTAGTCTACACCCGTCATTTTCTGACGTCTCTAGTTAACCCATTCTTGGTCACTGTGCCAATTTGGGAACACTTAAAATTTAGGGAAAAATTTAAATTGTTGACGCTAAATGTAATATGATTGGGTACAGTTTTATAATAATAAATAAATCTCCACCTTGTCGACAATAACGTCGCTCCAAACTCTACCGAAAAGATGAGAAAACTCGCAAAAATGCCTAAAAAAAAAAATTTTTTTTTTCTCACTTCCTAATTCCTTTTATCCTCTTTAATTATAAAATCAACAAATTTTTGATGAATCTCTGCTAGTTTCATTTTGACCATTAATGGGTTAACAGTGACAGGTGTAGTCTCTCGCACGTTCGGCTCCAACACCCGGCCATGAACGTGGCATGCGCGCAGTGCGGGGAAACGTTCGTCGGCCGCCTCGGGCTGCTGCAGCACACGTCGCGGGCGCACGCACAGGTAACCTGTTAGCCATAGCAACGTCTCTAGTTAGACAGTGACAGGTATAGTCTTGTGCCTTGCTGTGGTAAGTCGGCTGCCTAGAACCCCGGCTAAGTGCTAGCGTGAGTGCTCCTGGCTACCTATGAGATCCTGGTACCTCAGTCGCGTATCCAGTAGTAGCCAAGTGCGAGTCGGACTCGCTGCCGCGCCAGGCTGCTTTCTGAGTGCTCCTGGCTATCTATGAGATCCTGGTACCTCAGTCGCGTATCCAGTAGTAGCCAAGTGCGAGTCGGACTCGCTGCCGCGCCAGGCTGCTTTCTGAGTAGTGCTCCTGGCTATCTATGAGATCCTGGTACCTCAGTCGCGTATCCAGTAGTATTCGGGTAGTAGCCAAGTGCAAGCGTGAGTGCTCCTGGCTACCTATGAGACCCTGGTACCTCAATCGCAAGTCCACAATTTTAAAGACACTTAAGTCGCGTCGCGCGCGGGATACATACATAGCCTACACCTGTAATTTTCTGATGCCTCTAGTTAGACAGTGACAGGTGTAGTCTATCTCGCACGTTCGGCTCCAACACCCGGCCATGAACGTGGCATGCGCGCAGTGCGGGGAAACGTTCGTCGGCCGCCTCGGGCTGCTGCAGCACACGTCGCGGGCCCACGCACAGGTAACACAAAAATTTTAAACAAAAAAACCGGCCAAGTGCGAGTCGGACTCGCGCACGAAGGGTTCCGTATCAAAAACAGCAAAAAAGACACATTTTTTGTATGGGAGCCACCTTAATCATTGTTGCTATTATTTTGTTTTTAACCGACTTCAAAAAAAGGAGGAGGTTCTCAATTCGTCGGGATCTTTTTTTTATTAACCGACTTCAAAAAAGGAGGTATTCAATTCGGCTGTATTTTTTTTTTTTTTTTTTTT
>BHDV01047485.1:32594-54512 GCA_005406045.1 Adoxophyes honmai
TTCCAAAGGTGTTTCAATAAATTTGCTTCTCGATTTAAAAATCCGCTTTGACAAATCCCTTTGGAAGTTAAGCAAAGACTGCATTGTGATGTCTGAATGACTTAACCTAAATCTCAAATTATCTACAAATTTAGCAAACATTAATTAAACATCGAATATTTTTCACAAAAAATCACAAGTGTTTGACAGGTTGGTGGAATTTGGGCATGGATTCCCCGTACCTCCGTTTTTTCTAAAATTATTCTAAGTCCTAAACTAATCTAACTACAATTATTTTAAGTCAATGTAAACAAACAAATTAATTCTAAGATTTTCTTCTCTTGACTTTAAGGTTGAAAGTTCTGTTGCAAATCCACTACTTGAAAGTTAAAAATCTTCTGAACTTAAGGTTGAACTTAGCTTGATAAATAATTAAATTGTACTCTCGGTTCGCACTTGACCACACTCACATCACTATAAAACACTTCTTGCTGTGACGTCAGAACTCCTCCGTTGATCTCCAAACCACAGTTGAACTCAGCTGCCAACAGATGGCGCTAGTATCGCCAACAATCCTTCACTTCCCTCTGGACAGCGATCCACTGCCACTATGAGAAGTGATACGGAGAGTAGCTCGTACACTGAACTACTAAACCACTCACTATCACCAGCACTGTATCCGGTTCGAAGGACCATGTACCTAACTGCACCTTGCACTCCCGGATTGTAGAAGAAAACACCGTTTAACTGCTAGTATTTAATTCTGAACTCTATAGTATAGGTATACAGTTTTTACTTCGACAGCTCTTAATGATCTAAATCTATTTGTGCTTCCAATCTCAAAAATCTCTCAACAATACAATAGTAATGAGTAGCTCTTAGGCTTTTCAGGGTAGCCAAATGTTACCATGTATAAATGGCGTACAGCGATTTGGAAACAGTATCATTTGGAAAAACTAACAGTAAACCTATTCTCATGAACTAGAATGGCTCACTTATTGGTTAGGTATATGTAGATTTATTTTTGCGTTTTGTAATAAAATAAAAATATTAAAATTACATGTTTACCCTAAGTAAAAAATAAAACAATCCCAGTAAGCAACAGCAACTTTTTTTGCGATGTCCACATAAAACACACAAAATAAATGCTTAGTTAAATTTTGGCGTCGAAACAAACATTCCCTTCCTAATTGCAATAAAGCAGACTTAATGAACGTGTAATAAAACAAAAGCGCTGATAATTTGTCGACCATAATTCTTCATAAACTCCATGGTACGGCTGTCCACCTAATTTTTATGAATGCGACTGTCCCTGTGTTGTTTTATCTGCCTATTATGAAAAAAAACATTTCTTTTTAGTCAGGTTCTCGTTATAAATCCGGGAGTTGGAATATTGTGGTACAATTTTAATAAAACTTACGATCCTTAAAATATTTATGCAGGTACTAAAAATGTAATTTACTTTTCAGAAGGCTATGGGCGAAATTGGCGAGGAAAATAATAAAACGAGATAAAAGTATTTTATTTTTTTATTGGATCGTGATAGTAAATAGACGTAAGGATGTAAATAATATTTTTACAGTATATTCGATAGATTTACATTACAATATGAGCATTAATTATAAATTTATAAGTAGTGTTCTTTATAGATATGTACAATTTCATTAGTAAATCTATTTTAGCGATTAAGTATAGTCATTGTAAAAGCTACTCTAACACGTTTTGTTAAAAACAGTGTGACATCTTGGTGTCGTGAACTTGAAATTATTTACTAAAATATTAATCTCTCTTTCATGCCAACTTACAGTTTAATTTTCATGCTAAGCAATCTACAAACCGCTGTTTCAGAATATAATTTATCATTTATTCCCAATGATTAGGTATTCGCACACCTAGTACCGAATACAATCCTTGACTACTCAATTACTACGCTTGATCAAAATAAAGGTTATGAAAAAAATATTGGCACAAGACAAATTCAGAACTTCACAATATCATGACTGTAAATATTGTAATTATTTCTGTTAAAATGGTGTGCTAAAAATCGGCAGAAATAGGTACTACTTAAGTATGTTTCAAAGTATATTACTATCATTTCATATCTCAAATATCAATGAAAAAGGAATCAGGAATATAAAATATTTTGTTTCACTTCGATTTGGGATGGGTGGAAAATTCAATGTTTTCTATTTAAAGCTTATCATAAGTTTGAATTTACACTTTGAAAGAAGGCATATTTTCTTGTTACTTATTCTTGTCTTTGAGAAATTTAAGTTTTCATTTCGCCCTGCTAATTAAATACTTTTCAAACATACTAAAATACGTAAGTAAGGTATTAAAATACATAAGTGATTTTCTTATCTGCTGGGAAATATTTTACGACTTTAACTAATTTAAAATGGATGAAGTTTGTTATAACTTTTCAGTCGGCTGCTGACAGCCGTTACGATATGGAAGGGCGAAGCCACGGGGACTGCTTTGAATTATTTAACTAGGTCTGTGCGACACGCAACTATCTAAAATTTATCAAGGGTAAAATCTATAATAGTTAAGTGGAGGGAATAATATAGTCTTAGCTTAAATATACGTTGGTATGCTGATTTCAAAATATAAATCGTCTGTGAATCCTTTCTGGCTTTAGTTTTAAGGCTTATTTTTGACATGTCTTTAATTGTTGACATGTCTCGTCCAGCTGGTCCCTAACACCAGTTTTTGTTCACAAATTTCCAAGAGTTTCGTTATCTTACTCGTCTTATACAATCTCTTCAATAGTAATTGATCAAGGTTCACTATTGGGTATCAAATTAGTCAAAGAGTTATAATTGACTTCACAATTTCTTGAATGTTTTGAAATGTTTATTAATTTACAGAGTACAAAACTTCTATTAAATTTGTTGTCTACTTAGAGCCACATCAAGGAAAATAATTTATATTTGTAAAATCTTGTATAATCTATTCATCGTACACTTACAGCGTTTAGCCACCAATTTCTAGCTGTTTTTTCTTTTAGGCCGAATACATTATCAACTTTTAAAGATTCCTTGTACCTACCGTTACGTTAAACATAATAATATTCACTTTTATAAAGCTAAGCGGGGTTTAAGTGCGTAGATTTTCATGACCGTCGAGGTAAATAAATCATTATAAAAATAGCGTGATTAAGTTCCACTGCATGATAAATTTTATGAGTGAGTATCATAAAAGTTCAAAACATAAAAAACGATCAGCAAAAATTGTATTTAATGAAATGACAAAAGTTAAACTAATTTATTGGAAACAAATGAATCTCAGCACATGTCATCTTCATTATGTTTTGTCTTCTGTCTGTGCAATAACAAAGAGCGACGACAAGTAAAGGTTGTAAACATCTTACACATTGACTTAGGCATCTTTAAGTTGATAATGCATTTTCTGGTTCTTACCTTACTCCTGTTGTTTTCCTACTACAAAATTCAAAAGTATATCTTACTCTCTAAAACACAGTCAAGTGCGGATAATACATTTCATTGGACCAAAGTTCAACCTTCAAATCTTCTATACCCCTATTTTCTACAGAGACATAATTTCTAGTCATATTTTGTAAATATGAATTCGCAAGCTTCAGATTAAATTTAAGAATTTCTACATTTTTACAATGTAATACAAAATGAATTAAAACGAAAATCTTGTCTAAGCTTTTTTACATAGCAATTTAGTACAAACAACTTACGTCGAAATTGCTTATAAATCATTACAAGATGTTTCGCACATGCAATTAAACTTAGAGTGGCACTGTTAGTTAATAGTAATAATTACATTTATTAATAGTAGTTATTGTGCATTCCTTACCTAATAGGGTATTTGATATTATTTTACAGCTGAGTGCCAGAATATTTTATTTTTCGACGCAGTAAAGACGGCTTCAGGCCACAATCGCATGCATTGCTTGCATCCTTACAGGACAAAGAGTTTTACCACCTTCATTAACCGTCTCATTGCCAACTACAAATACCGCAGTAATAATTTTAAAAATTGATTTTACAATACAAGTAAGGCTTATTCAAAGATAACTAGATACCCTATTACAATGAAAGTGAATTACAAAGTATTCCTTATTTCTATAGTAGACACACAATGGATAGGTACACAGGTATTCAAATACAAAAAAGTTAGGGATAGGAAAAATACCACAAGGTAATAAATGGATTGGAAACACTCGCCATACTGTAGACTATGGTCCCTCAACAAGACACGACGGATATAGCACGCTCAGCTGAGTCCGTGATGAAAGTTATCCCACGATACCTAAAGACGCACACACTACCGCATCACGAAACGAAACACATTTTTAAGAGTCGTTAGAGGTCCAGTGCAAAGTTACTAAAGTCGTATCTCATGGACTTTGTGCGGGACTCGGCCAGGGCGGCCGGACTTTTTCCAGGACATATTTGAGCTGGAAACTGGTGTGGAAATGCTACAGATACTCATCTATCTGATCATAGTCCTCGTCGGGAGGCGAGGGGCCTGAGACGGAGAGGATGGGGAGGCCAAAGTGCTTGACGGTCTCGACACTCCCAGTGTCGTCTGACTTGGCCTCCTCGCTGATCGTCTCTTCGCGAGGCGCTTTGGCCTTGCACAGCCGCTCTGACGAGTCACTCATGGTTGTGAGGGGGATGTTGTCAGCAGATCTGGAATTAATATAACCCTTTCAAAGTTGGTAACAGTTTTGAGTCTAGATTCATGAAAATATTATAGCTCTTTTGAAAACATACTGCTTAACAAGTTTTGAAAACTCCAACTGAAATCAAACTTTAAATATTACTCAAAATTAACTTCTCTTTATTTTTCACAATTTCTCATCGTACAGATGAACAAACGATCTTCTTCACTTATAGTGGAATACTAAATCGGATCTACTTTCGTTTAAGAGATTAGCTCGACATGTTTGGTGTCAATTCGTGACCCATCATCCGGAACTAAGCACCACGACAGCAGATAGACGCACGTAGTGGCCGGAAACATGTTGAGCTAATCTCGATATTATAAAAGAATCTTAGGTTGAAATTATCACAACCCAGGTATCACCAAAGTCTTCGCCTTGGCAGTAGGTATCTATGAAGTCCAAGTTCCTGATTCTTACCTCGCCTTCCGACAGAGTGTGGACTGGGAGCCATGCCTCCTCAGAAACTCGCCAGCATCAAAGCCAGCGAAGCCAGCGGGTTCGGCGGACATGAAGATGGCCGAGTTGACCCGAGGCCGGTTACAGCGCGCCAATAGACGCTCTTCGCACTCCAAGCTTTGGGTGTGGGTGTGCGACCAACGCATGTGCTGAAATCAAACGGATGGTATAACTTGTGTCCTTAGCTTGGCTTTTTTCCAGGAGAATCGGATTAGCGGAATAGGATTTTTTTTTTTTGTTATCGATAGCCTTCGCTAAAATCTGATCTTTAGTTTTAGTTGCCATACAATTCGTTATGGTGGTTATCGATGTAATCGGGAACTTGAGAACTTTTGTTGCTAAATAAATTAGTTACTTTTTCTCAGGGACAAGAGTAGGTTAATGTAATTTTGTTTATTTTGGATTGATCGAACATCGTAATTTGTGACTTTGATTTTGAATACTATTTCAACATTATAAAGTAACTATTCCACTGTAAGACAATGACAGGTGTATTCTGTGGTGACAAAAAGTGCAGTCCTTTAGACAAGGTGGAAGCAAACATAGCTCAGTAAGTTTGCCGAACAAAACAAAAATGTGAATAACAGTGAAGTGCACGATTAATTGGGTTTTTTAATCGACTTCAAAAACGGGAGGTTTTTAATCGACTGCATGTCTTTTTTTAAATCTATTCAGGAGTCAATTTTTGAGAATCGATAGAGGATTCTAGACAAAGTTATGAAAGGCATTGAAGGTGTCGATGTTTACTTTATAAAGATACTAAAAGTTTTTTCTAAGGAAAGTCAGAATAATGAAATAACAAAGGGATTACAAGTAGCTCCGCTAACCGACAGACGTCAAACGGAAACATCTGAAGTTACCCGCATTCGCTTTGCTTGAATTTCGAATTGTTAACTTGTAATTGTTTCACTGATGTACAAACTGAGAAGTCTGATACGATTACGTACAAAGTTCTTGAAGGTATTAAGTCAGAAAAACAATTGAATATCACTAACACAAATAGATTGCTCTTGTTTTTTCCATGATTTCTGACACATAGAAAGTTCTTTGTTCGGAGAACATACACTTATTAACTATTGGGAGAACACTAGTATGTTGCACTTGCGTTAAGGATGTAGACAAAATTCTAAGAATATATTTTCCGTCGTGACAATAAAATGACAAACCCATACTTCATTCGTTTTGGTCGAATTTAGACGTCTATACATAAACTTGACGCATACATACTAACTAACACACTATCACTATTTTGTCATGTTTATTCTGTACAATAAAGAGTTACATACATACATACATACTATCAGATCAAGAACCGGAGATGATGTCGCCTAGATGTGTTCCGTACTCCGTACCATTCTATTTTCTATACAATATAAAGTCGTTATCAAGCACAAACATATTATCAAGAATATAGGATTGATAGTCAAATTGTCACTGTCCCCCATACATCAACAGCCGCACTGTCCTATAATAATTAATTAAATTTCATATTTACAATATTAGTATTTTTTCCTTTACTTGTTTTACAGGATATTGCTTGATTGCAAAATTAAAGATTGTGGGTAATCGGTAAGTACTCCAATGGAGAGATCTCTCTCCATACCATGGAATAAAATTGAGAATTGAAGTTATAAAATAGAGTATCTTTCACTTTTCATCGCTTTATCATGTGGAAACCTAAACCTATTCTATTTAATAAGAAGTGCCGTCAATATTTTCCCATTTCAACCTTTGAAGCATTTGTTGCTTCGCGTGACGCCCGAGTGTCGTCCACATGTCAAGCGCGCCACGAAGCGCATTGTGACAGCGACATATTGGAACTACTCCAACCATGAAAATGTAAACATTTTACTAAGCTTTGTAGTCTAAGATCCATCGTAGATATTTACATCTTCAAAAAAAAACTAAGTATCTTAAACACATCTTTACCAAGTTTTTTATGTGTAATGATACGTATCTAAATATATAAAAGGAGAAACTGACTGACTGACTGACAGATCGACGCACAGCCTAAACCGCTAAACGTAGGCACTTGAAATTTGAAAGGGACGTAGCTTAGGTACCGTAGAGGTGCACTAAGAAAGGAATTCCCGAAATTCCCACGAGAACGGGAATTAGCGGGAAAATCCCGTTGTATGAAAAATCAAAAACCCCTTAAGTTAGACGCTTGAAATTTGGCATGCAGGTACCTTAGTAAACTTTCAGCTTAGTTGCAACGGGATATTGCGAAATTCCCACGGGAACGGGAGTTAGCGGGAAAATCCCGTTGTATGAAACATCTAAACCGCTTCAGTTAGTCGCTTGAAATTGGGCATGCAGGTGCCTTAGTAAACTTAAAGCTTAGTTGCAACGGGATATTGCGAAATTCCTGCGGGAACGGGAGTTAGCGGGAAAATCCCGTTGTATGGAAAATCTAAACCGCTTCAGTTAGTCGCTTGAAATTTGGCATGCAGGTACCTTAGTAAACTTTAAGCTTAGTTGCAACGGGATATTGCGAAATTCCCGCGGTAACGGGAGTTAGCGGGAAATTCCGTTGTATGAAAAATCTAAACCGCTTAAGTTAGACGCTTGAAATTTGGGATGCAGGTGCCTTAGTAAACTTTTAGCTTAGTTGCAACGGGATATTGCGAAATTACCACTGAAACGGGAGTTAGCGGGAAAATCCCGTTGTATAAAAAATCTAAACTGCTTAAGTTAGACACTTGAAATTTGGCATGCAGGTAAAATGGAAATAGTCGAAGGGATGGAGAGTGAGTGGCATAGGCTACTTTTTGTCTTTTTATAATCCATCACTTCTCCAAAATGAGGGGTGTAAAGTATTTATGGAGCATTACGCAGTATATCAATGTTTTCTATGTAGCATATGCCTAGAATCTTTTTATCCTATTCCCAAATTGAAAGACATATACATATCGTCTACAGCAGCGTATTCAAATAATTCTGAGATCTCTTCTGTGTCATTCCAAACTTAATGCGAGCGAAGCCGCGGGCAAAAGCTAGTCATGTTATATAGTCCGTCAGTTAAATAATAGAATATTATGGGACACTTATTTGTACAGTACTCGGCTAACAGTTGCTCCTGTGAAGTGTAGCTTCTGATGACGGACCACAAACTGACCCAAAAAATAATTAAGACGTAAGTTTACCCGGTTCGTTTCACTATGAGTGTCAGTTACTATAGTTTTATGTTAACGTCTATAATATTTAAACAATTTAACTGACGGAAATAACAGTTTATTTTAGTTATTTCCTGTTGAGTTAGAAGCAATCTGTCACTAAGTCCCATTATGTTATCTACTCAATTAATTAAAATTCACTGCTTTAAAAACACTATTAAGTCAGTTAATTTGACACTTCAATACTGCAACAGCTTACAACAATGTCACATTACAGAATTGCGTTACACGATCCCCAAAACAATCAATTAAGTCGTATTTATATTACAGGTCGTTTTTAGGAGTTTCAAGTCTTCCTCGCTATTTCCTTATTGTATATCAAAATATGGCTTCCATATTGATAGAAAGTGACGCCCGTATAGCAAATTTTCTTTAAAAAAAAAAAACAAAAAAACACGTTTTATTAAGAGTGAGCATGATTGTAGCTATGCTCCTAGACTACGATACTTACAAAACAAAATCCTCAAGTATTAGAGTTCATTTCCGCGTGACGAACCGCCTGTGTTCTCAATCTTTGATAGAACTGTCATTGACAAGCACGCGATTCGTGAGTTAAGTTTATAAGGAAATAAAAGTTTGCTCCGTTTCAGTGTTTTGCCCGAAAATAGATATTAGCATACAAAGCGCTGTTAGGGAATCTGTTTCTGGTTTGAAAAGGAGCGATTTGAAACATTGGTTAGTAAAGTTTTTTTAACAAGCCTTAAACAAAAAAAGAAATTTGCATTTGTTTTATAAATGTTACTACTTAATGAACGATGACACTGTGTCTATTAAAAAATCAATGCTATGTTACAGTTTTTGTTTTACAATAAATTTATTCCCTGCGGAGTAAGCAGACACAACAGAGCGCCATATTTTTTTATTTGTACATACTCAACTTCTCTCGCTTCATCCACATTCAACCCTCTCGTCAGTTTCGGGCATTTCTAATTTAGCCTCCCTTCAGAATATACACTGCTTATTAGTAAATCTAAAACAAATTCTAGTTTAATTAACTTTCGTCTATTCCATTGCAAGACAAATATTAAAGGAAAATAAAGATAACGCTTCAGCAACCACAGCTTGTTCGTAGTGTTTATGTTTAGAGGCGGTAAAGTTTACATGTGGTTCCTTGTTTTCCTTTGCCATTAAAGCTATAATTAAGTGAGTTAGAATGGTACCATCACAAGTTAAACGGACCGTGTAAAATTATACTTAAACCAGGCGCAATCTGTCGTAACTGTTAGCTTTTATGATAATATCCCCCTTTTATTTACTTTTTGTTGATTTCGTGGTTCAGTTTAGTTGTAGCGAGTGGACTCGCGAGTTAATGTTTTCAAATAAAAGTCCGATTTGTACTTATAATGTCATCGAGAATGAAACTCCTTTTATTGAGTTAACAACATCTACTTATATTTAAATAAAAACTATATTGGTCATAACATTTAGTTTCCGATTTTGAACAACATCGTGACACTGTAAAATGTGGCAATTGAATCAATAAATAAATGTCCAATAACAAATAAATCTATAATTATTCGAATCGAAATCCACTAAACCGTGAAAAACAATTGATATGGTGCCGAATTCTTATACAAAACGCGACGACTGAAATTCAACGCGTGCGTGTTCAAATAGTGAATACGTGACCCAACTATGTAATTCAACTGTCGTTCATGCGCCAAATAACGAACTGACAGCGAGTTTATAAAACTTTGAGATTCTTTTTGTTAACTCCTCTAGTGCGCCTAGTCACGATTCTCAATAGTTTGTAAAAGTAATAATACGTATATGTACATGTAAGTAAACTGAATTTTGAATACCTCAAATTTAGCTAAAAATAATACAGTTTTAAGAAATTAAATATTTTTTTGCGCATAATTTAATTAAAGAGTTGTAATGATTAGCTTAACTTTAAAATCTCCAAAAAATCCAAAAATAGATATTCAAATAGCTGCTATGAATCCTGCAAACCAACTTTGCGCTGATTTAAAAAACGGAATGCGGTTTACATTGGACAATGTTTAAGAAAACATCCACACCGTTTTTTATCTTATTCACATAAGACTTTTTATCTATTTATTGATTTAACTATTTTCCTATTTTTGTCTAAATTGATAGAAATTGTTTATATAATTCGCTCCCATTAAACGAGGAGGTGCAACGTCTAAGTTTTACAATTTCAGCACTCTAAATTATTGCTGTTTTTGACTATTCGATGCGCCAATATTCCTGCAATAGCCGCAACATAGTTGCCATTGGGAATATCGCCGCAATACTTAAAATAAGCCAGCTTGAAATACTTGTAGCTTACTGGGAAACATCTGCAGTGAGTTGCGGCATCTAGGTAAGGGTTAGCAATTTGAGGTTTCACTTAACCAGACTTACTTGTGTGAAATGCATGGGTAATTAAGTTTTAATATTGTAGGCGTACTACATTATTAGTCATAATTAGGTCTGAATCATAGTATACTATTTAATCTTATGTCATAGTTTAGTTACAGAAATAATGTTGCTTTAACCTCCTTTAAAAAAAAGCCTGAGTGTCATTAGCATACCAACTCACAGTTTACTCGTAAATAAATAAATTTAGATCTGAAAGAAAAATATTTTAATGCAATTTATTACCATTCACAGTAAACCCCTTTTAAGTTGTTTTCATTCCTATTTTTTGTGTTGATCAAAACAACATTTAAACAACCAAATAATTTTATTGATCAAACTAGAAATAATAGAAGAACAACTAGGCAAACGATACTGAATCACATTTTGATGATTTTAATCACCTTTGACTTTCAGGCTACAAATAGGTATAACCTTGAAAATACTAATTGTAGGACATGGTGCAGTTAAACTTAAAATTATTTTCCTAGTGCACAGTGCTCTAGCTTAATATATTGAAGCTGTGCCAGCCTTCATGTCGACGCCATTCACAATTTTATTGAAATCAACCCTTATGATCCCGGACGTACTCGTAGATAGCATTGATATGGATCGCGACAGCACAAAAATGACGATTTTGTTGGATACCTCCGTGATTTGCTGTTGTTTGTCAGTTTTATTTGGCGTCATTTTATCACACTAATAAAAAAAAGGTTGAATGCTATTTTGGATTAAGATAAAAGATTTTTTATTTTTTTGGTACACACAGGTCAAAATGTTGTTGATTGAAAATAGCGAGAAATTGAAATTGAAATTAGCGAGTTACTTTAACGGCATTGCACATTTTCTTTTGAATATGAACCGTGTAGAATGACAAATTAATAATTGTACACTGAAAAAACATTCATACTTCCATGAAAAGACTAATGAAATAATGGTTCCTAGAAATAGTGCTCCTCCAGTTGTGCTAGTCATTATGATTTAATAAGCACAGACATCAGAACCTAATCGCTGTAAGTGACGGCGTGTGTCGCCAAGTCCTTTAGCGCCGCGTCTCGTTATACAGCCATAAAGAACAATACGACCTTTTTACTGCCCAACCGCCATGAGTGCAAAACGACGAGGGCATTAAAAAACTCGTCTACATTAAGTGCGCGGATACTGATTCGGCTAGCGTTTCATATGAGGTAGCGTGCGGAATTATGTGTGTTAAACACGAATGCTGTAGGTGAACAAGCGGGTTTAAAAGTAATTGTATTAGTGCCTTTGTTAGCTTTTAATATGTATTTTTTTCTTTCATTCTGGACTAGAATTTGATTTTGATTCCGTTTTGTTTTATTTCATGTGTCTCAAACGAGTAGGTATTATGACTGTGTAAAGTAAAATATTAACTGCGACTCGTTTGAGAGCTTTCTACATCGTGTTTGTTGAAAAACAAAAGAAGAACAAACAAATACTGAGTAAATGTTTACGTTTACCAAGGTGAACATTCATTTAGCCGACCTGGACATAATCATTTATGCCTTGTTGGCAAGTTTTTTTTCATACTTTAACTGTATACAGAAATTTATGTTACAAACCCAATAAATGTTATATTACAACCAAAGAGAGCGCTGTACATACTGTACAGATGATCAAAAGCTTTGGTTTCGTGTTCATTTCGAGTGCAAATTACAGTGAAGGTGCCTGGATGTGAAACTCTCCGCTGTGATTGGTTGCCTCGCGAACGGAAAGCCAGTTCCTTTCATAAGGATGTGCGTAAACAAATAGCAATACGTGAGTAAAACGCGAACACACCGGTGCTTGACGGGCGACGAGTCTGCAATATCAATTTTAAAACTGATAAGAGAATATGACGAGTTGAGTGAGCATCAGATTCTCGTACAGTTTTAAAAGTGATGGTTTCTCGTCGGATCTGCGTGGTCCGTGTCCCTGTGTTCGAGCGTGCGTAAAACAGCGTACGTGATCACGTTGTAAGCGAGTGGCTTACTTGGTGGTCGCAACCGGAACACCGGCATTGGCAGTGGGAGCAAGCCCGCGGTTTGCCGCGGGCGGGGCTGCGCTAGCTGCCTTGGATTTGCTCATCGGGCGCTGCGTGGAGCAATGCAAACTGACACCCGCAGTCGCGGGCGCTCCGCCGCGGATATTGGAAGCATCGATCCAGGAGGCAGCACACGTCCTGCGCACCACACCATTTAAGCAACACGGACAGCCACGGCCGAGGTTCTGTGTGTCCCTACAGAACATTCCAATTTCAAATGCCTTTTCGGTATTATAACTAGCTACTTTTGGATAGCGCATGGTTCTAAAGCGTAGCTCGGGTAGTATCGTCACGAATTAGGTCAGGTAGAGGCAGGGTATCAGGGTTTTAAATTTATAGGCGAAATGGAATTTGAATTGACGATCAGAGTCGGAGGGATACGGGTTCTCATTTTACGAATAGCTAAATATTTACAAGGCAATTAATAGTGCTAGGAGGGTCAAATATTTTATGAAGGTTTGTGCTCCACAACTTTTTATTCAAGCGTAAGTTTACATTGAGCTGTTGTGGTATTGAGACGTATTGATTTGCTTAACGTATGAAACAAAAACACTGGTTCTAAATGGTGTTCCGAGCGAATGCATTGTTGGAGTCGAATAAGCTGTGAAGGCGGGTCACGGTAATTATTTAATTGTACCTACACTGGGCGAGGTATGCCGAGTCAACAATTAAATGTCACGCTACCAATTATTCCTATGCCGAATAATAACTAAATGTAATTGCCAAAATTGATATTATTAAGAAGCAGTCGAATTGGCGGTCGAGGGTCGTGTTCGAAACTTGAATTTTGTGTACATTTTGCACAGGTAGGTAAACTACTGCTAACACGAATACAACTGTAAACACTTCGTTGCAAAACATAAAAAGCAATGACGAAGTGATCTGAACGAAACAAGTGAAACAAACAATGCTCTATCTCTGCGAGTGAATGTAAACACGTACTAAACTTATTAGTTTACAATATTCTTTAAAAAAGCAAAGAAACGAACGTTATTTCTTCATTTTATCCGGCATTATCGACATTTTTTTTTAAATAGTTTCTGTCCGTTACTTAGTCTGCGCTTGGTACACATTTTCCGTTGTGTTATTGTTATTTTGTTATAATCTCTTGAAAAGTCTACGTAATCAAAAACTGTACACGTGTTTTGCTTGAAAAAAATAACAAACATTCGTCATACTCGTTTATAAAAACGTTTCCCGCTGTCGACAATTTACTCTCCGCAGTTACTTAAATACACTAGATTCATACATCACATCTGTATTCCCAAACAGGGTAGGCAGAGCACACGAAACCACAACATCACGTTTAGTAGCCACATTTAGCATATTTTTATGTCCACAGTCAGATAAAAGAAATTTAAGGGTGACAGGGTGCTAGCCTGAGGTCTAGAGCATTTCTTAACTTATTTGCTTAGTTACGACATCCACGGAAGAAAGGGAGGAGCATATTCTAAACCGAACACCACCGCTTGTCATCAGGGGTTGATAGTCATCCTACAATTACTCCTGGATATTTACTTTACCATTCAAAGGTTGTCCTAGTGTCTAGTGCTGGATTAGTTCATCGTTATTTTGGTAGTTTTGTGTGTACCTATTAGAATATTAATTTGCCTCAAAATAAGTATTTCCGTGAACGATTCCACACAAAGATACAAGTTAAGCGTCGAGAAAAATAAAAGAACGAAGGGTACCTAATTCCTTTACGGATTAGGGCAAGAACAACAAAGTGAGCGAGCGAACTCGAATGTGATTATCGTTCTGTCAATTTGGTAGACGCGTTTCGCCTTTTGATACACTATAGCCCTGTATTCGTATTGTTGTTCAATTACGCGCCTTCTTTGAGGGGAATTAACCTTTTCGTATCTTTTATCTGAATTGAGGATTATTTTGATCTATCACGTATAAAGAAGACAAAGGAATTGACTCGTGTTATTGATACCATCAGACAGTTAAAATAAACGTGAACCACAATAATTCATCCACTTTTCGGAGTTGAACTACGACAAACTAAAACGTTACTATGTGACTGCTAGAAGTTGCTAAACAACGATTTGTTTATAATTTTTAAGCTGTCAAAAATAGTGTTCAAGTTTTTTTTATTAGGTCGATATCAAAATATTTTATTGAAAATGTTTGTGATGCGAAACTTAGAGTAGCCAGCCGTATTATTATAACGGCATTATGACACTGCTTACCGTGCTGTTATGGGGTGAAGAGGATAGACTTTCCAGTAGGTACATTTTATATATTTGTGTATGTCATGTCTCGTAAGCTCTGCCTAACCTATTTAGGAACACAGACGTGATTTTATGTATGTATCTATGTATTTATATTAAATTGGTCAGACAATTTCATAGAATTGCGAACAAGGAGAAACAATACTGGCATAAGTTAGTGCCCCATCAGCCGATTTACTATGTGTCTTGTTACATATTGCAATATTATTTCTCTTCTACGCGTGTTAGGTACGCTTAACATCGGGTAGGCTTCGTTGGACTTAGCAATATAGTGTTTGGTCAGCCAAGCGTGAAAGATACATACCTAATCCTATTGCGAACAAGTGCTTATGTTGCAATGATACTGTACTAAAATTATTGCCAGTTGAATGAAAATGAAACACCTTATCTGCGTCTTTGTGACTGACATAATTATAATGTAGTGTAAATATAGCTTAAGATGATTTTGTGACTTGAGAAGTGAGGTAGCGTCTAATGGCCACACTATTAAGTATGTTAAAGGCAATCGTAATCATAATAATCACCAGTCGTTTAATAAATTTATATTTAAATAATAATTGTCTAAACATCAATTACAAATTCCAATAGCGACAGATTTTATTCATGTGCCAAGAAACAGTATGTCAGTATGTATTCAATATAAATGGAAAGTTTTTCCTATGAATGCAATTTAGATTTCTACCGTTTTCTATAGTATTTATACCAATCGTTTTAGGAACGCCGCAATCATAACAATATCGTTTTCATGACGTCATGGCGAAACAAATTACGTCATCGTTCGTGGTCAGTCACATCCAGACGTATTTACTTGGGCTATTCTTGGAATCGTTGACAAAATAGTGCTTTGTATGCATTATCCGAATGATTATTTGCATCTTCAGTCCATTTTTATACCCACTCAATCATTGCATCTATATCTTAAAGTTTTGCTAATTTCTAATACTATTTTAAGAAAATAAGATAAACTACTTCACAATAATTCAAAACAGCCTGTTTACGTTGAGTTTTATATTAACTCCACCTTTATTTACAGACTATACAAATATTTCAGTTACACTGAGTTACTAGCAATCAGAAAGTAGGTTGGTCACGCCACGTCCCAATATTCAATCATTCAATCTATCTACGGTTTAGTTTACTTGAGATAGGACATAACGCCCCTACATCGACAGTCATTTTACCTCTTGTAGGCCAAATATTGGGACCGGCCGTAAGGCGAGCTCCCAAAACCTAACGGATACAGATTGAATTCCTTGATAATCTACTTACGGTCCGTGTTTAGACTTAAAGGCAAATATAGCCTTAGGCGAATGCTACATCAAAGCCGGATCCGCATATTTATTATCATGTCATGCGGCGCGACCAATCGCATGCACAGGCATCAGTGATCGACCGCATGGCAGCAGTTACAACTATTTAACACAGCGAAATCTAAGTTTATTCAATAAACTAGCAAAGAAATTGGTTAAGCATATTCAGGAAGTTTCCGCTTGTCATTCTAAATTTTGCAAAACGTTTTAGTACTCAGGTGGGCAAAGTTGTCTTCAACTTAAGACGGGGATTTAATCAGGTAGTCTGTGCCAGGCATTGGTGTCACAGAAAGCCTTAATTTTGCGGTTCACTTCATGTAAAGGAAGCGAATTGTTCTTATTGAACATCGTTTTTTTTATCCATTTTTCTCCAAAACTGTTGAGTTACTTTATTCCAATCGTATTCTGTTTTACAATCGTAATTTAAATTATAACTTATGACGTTCGTTAAGAATCTCAAAAGTGTTTAATTTTAGTTTAGTTGTTGAGAAACAGACTTACATCTTAATTTCATAACATATTTGTAGTTGTTTTTGCTCGAAGTATTTAGTTTTACATTTCCACTTCTAATGGCGTTCAGGGTAGTGAAACATAACAAAAAATTAACAATTTAATCATGAAATTAGGCCAACGAACTCTCGTCCTTTAATAAAATCATGAATATTCACAAATCGCTCACGTAGTAGATTAAGTTAGTGGATTATGATTTTATTTCGACTTGGAGGCTTTACAGGAGTTTGTTCGAGGTCACAAGAGGTCACAGAAGTTTGAATTCAATTACAGGCGACACTCATCATAAGATGGATGCGTCTAATGTAATCATTTTGAAACAAGTTTTTTCGGCTTACTGTTTAACCAGAGAAACGTAAAATCTGACGTAGGGGCAAAATGAGAATATTAGTACTAATTTACGTAGTAGTAGCCTACAAAAACCACATCATCCCTCGCTATATTCAATAGAACGTTAAGCGGAACTGGGTACATAGTAATACTTTGCATAAGCTATAATAAGATACTGCAACACTAACTCATATCATCAATTAGGATAACAATTGAATTGAGATATTGTTTAGTACAGTACAGCAAACTAAAGTCAAACTAATTCTGAAGTTTCAGCAAAGTTATAAAATTGAATCAAGACAAGACGAAGCTTCCGAAAGCTAATAAAGGAGAGATATTAGATGAAGATTTAAGTAGATTCAATATTGAGCTGTTATTTATTGACAAAACTTAATACTACGTAAGTTTGGTTTCAAACAATGAGATTGGATTGTTGGTATATACCTATCTATCATGATTAAATGGACAAAGTAGCTACGTAAGGTTCTGTAACTGCAAACTTTTTAATATTGGTAGTAGAAGGTACAAGGATAAAATATAAAAACAAAAAAACTTGTCTGATAATTCGTGAGCAATTAATGTTGAAATAATTTCAACAAACAGGGTGTCTAGTAAGTAGAACGATATAACTAAGGGGGAGATTGGTGGTCAGATCAGCTACCAAATATTTAGAAAAAAAAACCTTAGTAAAAGTGCCACCATCTTTGATATATTTCATCCATTTGAGACATCAAATCTCAAAAATTTGCATTGTGTAAACTTTACACTGTAAAGCATTCGATTTTGAGTAGCAGTATTCTTTTTATTATTATTATAATCTGGTGTTGAGTTGTTCTTTTGCGCGTCTGATAATTATCTGTTAGTTACATTCATGATATAAACATCACTTCTGTTTTTCTAAATGTGGTAAGGATGGAACTCGCAACGTTGTATTGCATGGACGAAACAATGACTATTTCATACGTCGCTACCAACTTTTATCATAATTTTAGGTTTGAAACAGATCAAATTAACGTTGAAAGATGATATTCTTGCGAGCTTATCGCCAAAAATATACCTCTTATCTATTCTCCCAAGTCGCCTCCCATAACATCCATGGAAAATACAGATAAGTTTTATTCTTAACCTGACACCAAACCGGGGAACATTGTGTAGTAACAAAAATGAAAATTAACATGTATTACGAGAGTAGTGTCAAGTCATTTGCCTTTCATTAAGCGTCTCAATACAATTCAGAAACGCTCTGTAAACAGAACATTTCCAACCGTAAGGCTTGGCGAATACCTCATTGTTATTACGTCGTAAACATAACATTTAAGCATTTGTATACAGACGGGATCGCTTCCATTAGAACGAGCGAAAGCCAGCGGTTTAACTATCACTTTTGAAAAGGTCATAAATACTGTAGTCTGTGTGGTCTCAACAACACTTCTCAATTTATTCCGGGGATGTCGTGAGAGGCGACTAAGTGTTTACGCGTGCTTTAGGCGTCAGGCTAGCAACCTGTCACTATTATTCTACCTCTTCTATCTGTTTTCAAACCTTAAATAATGCTAGATGGGGGTGCGAAGCGTGAAGCTCAAAAGACACACTTACAAAAAATGTCTTTTCTTTAAAGAAGAAAACAATTATTTCAAACTTTTAAGACCCGATCGGTGCGGCTGGTGATGCCGATGCGTATAAATTGTTGCTGGCATTCAGTTTTGGTGTCATTTTAGCAGTTTTTTCAATCTTTTTCAGAATTATTACGTAAATGTAGATAATATAGTATTATGCCAATTACTATGCAGATGTCACATAAAAAACTAATTTCATCGCTCGAATTCCTCAAAATCCGAGTCTGCAAATCATGTGATAATGATGTGAATGAATAATGAGCAATGACGTGTTCACACTATGTAGTTGCATGTTCCATTTGTTATCCGTGGATAAAATCTAATTCAGCGCTGGTGTAATCTAAAACAACTAAATCAAGATTAACTGTTGCATGCGATGCGAGCTGAATTTATTTCGCCTGTTTGTGCCCGTTTAAACTTGACCTTGTGTTACAGCTCCAATTTAGATTCGTGAAAGGCTTACTGGGATTGGAAAGCGCGATTAATTCAATAGGATGGATACAAATTGGTTATTTTAAACTGAAAAAAATACCTACACTGTAAGATAATTATTTTGTATCTACTTCAATTGATATTTGGTTTATTTTCGTTCACTAAATTTATTTTACTTTGACGATACTTTAATTTACTTCTTAGGTATACTTTAAATACTTTGGATTCATTTTGAGTTTGAAGAAAACGTGCTAATTTTACATACATACATATTCTCACGCCTGTATTCCTATGAGGAGTATGAGGGGTAGGCAGAGCACATGGATTCAAAAATCCAGTGCCACGTCTAGCAAATTCAGGGTAACCAGATGGTTAAACGTGATATTGCGGTGACAGGTTGCTAGCCCATCGCCCACAATATACTAACCCTTTCCCAGAGTCGACTCTTACGACACCCACGGGAAGAAAGGGCTTCTTGGAATACTAATTTTCTACTAATTTACTTTACTAAATTGAATAATCTACAAATCTACGTTTATCAAACAGCAATCATAAACTAAATATCATTAATTCTCAACGCAATCCTCAAATTTAATGACAATTAAGCTCTATCCAGCATAATAAATACCTAGTAACGTTGGGGTCTTTCTCAAGTATTCAAGTAGATAATTAGTTAAAATAAAATTATCGTCAATTATATTACAAATCAGGGACAGCGGCTTGCTTTAAAACATAATTTAATTTATTTCCAATTTCATAATGCTACTAATAAAATAAATTCAAACGTCCCAATACCTCGCCTTCGAATTTTTAAACTAAAAAATGAAACGTTTTCGAAGCACTGAAATAGAAATCCGCTGCAAACCACAAACAGTGTCTGGTGGCACGTGTCGAGAATTCCGTGCAAATTTACTGAAACATGAACCGTCTGTTTCCATTTTGTAGCCAAAAAATATCCGACAAACCCCAAAACCTTGGCGATAGCGATCAACGTGTGTAAAAATAGTTAAAGCTAAATCATTTCATTATATCATTACAGCTAGTCACGCATGGCGACTATTATTTTACCTGAAAATTAGGCTACTGGCGTAATAGGTCTATGTCAGTGTTTATCATGGCGTTTTGGTTTCACACCGTCCTTATGACACGCTACGTTTTTTTTTCTTGTAACTATATAACTTACATACATAGGTACCATCGCGAATAGGAATTGTTGAGCCACTTACCTATGTTTGTAACTTGGTCGTGTAATACTAATCCAATAGCTGACATTGAGTCTGTCACATCGGTCATTGATTACACGTCTAAATTGCGAAAAGTGGCAAGTGGATCAACAATCCCGGTTCGTGATTGTACATAGATACAATCGCACCTATAGTCGCAAATGAGGTAGGGAGAGCACACGCTAATCGTTATATAGGTAACATCATCATCATGTAGGCCTTCTCTTTGGACTTCCATACGTGTAGTACCGGTTGGAAGCAACCTGCATCCAGCGTCTTTCGGCAACTTTTATAAGGCCGTCTGTCCATTTTGTAGGTGGACGTTCTACGTTGCGCTCGCTGGTCCGTGGTTTGGTGCGCTTTACGACCCCATCGGCCATATCTGATCTGCGTAGTGCAATGTAGCCTACGCATTGACAAAAGCGTGATCATTTCACGTTTTGAAGCCAATTCCAGCATAATTTCAGATCAAACAACAGATGACAGAGTTAATAATAGTGACAGGTTGCCAGCCCGTCACCTGAATCATACCTAAGCCACCTTTTACGACATCTACGGAAGAAATGGAGAGGTGTAACGTTTAAAAATTAGTACATTCGTATCTTTGATCACTCTGACAACGACTGTCTACTTCTCAGTATTGTATAATTAAGAGCAAATCCGTTAAAGGTCCTTTTTAAATTCATCAAATAGAATCGCAGTGCAAATTGGAAATTTTCTAGAAAGGCTTTTAAACCTCAAAGTGAATACCTCTCTGCATAGCTGCGCTTTGGAAATGCAGGAAACACTATTGGTCAATCAACCAAAACAGTTCCAGCGGCTATGTCGCTTTGCGGCATTATTTCTACCACAGACGTGTTTGGGCTTTCGGAAACTCCATCTATTTCGGAGTGGTTAGGGGTATTTGCCCATAATATGACTTTGCAACTATCTGAATTAAGGAGCAATATAATTGCAACAGCGACTGCAATACAGCTTACTGCAATATTAAACCAGTATTAAACTTAAATGGTACCCACGGAATAAACGGAAGCTAAATTGAATGTTCTGCATGTATACACCACAAAGTGAAATATTGAATTTAAAGTACAATTTATTGGTTTCGATGCAGCTTCCAGCATAAATTCAGGTTTAAACACAGATGACAGGAGTAATTTGCCAGCCTGACCCCTAACCAATCTGAGCTTAAGCTGCAGAAGAAGTGGAGAGGTGCTTTCTAATCTGACACCACGCAGTCTATCTTTCAATCTAGTTAAACGAGAAAGGCAACCGCAACCTATCAATAAAGGCAACAAGTCAATTAGCCAGTCACGGACCTGCAAACAATCAATTAGCGCTTCAACTGCGCTGCCGTATAAGAATGGTGCAGTAATTAAATTACAAGCAAGATAAATGGTGGCAGACAGTCGTTAAGTTCGATAAATCACTACTAGACGTTAGACGTTCAGGTTTAAATTAATTTGTAACTAGCTGGGTGACCGAGCTTTACTCGGATTATTTTTTGCATACATTGAAATACTGGTAATACAAGTTGTAAAACTAATA
>BHDV01047551.1:31986-45366 GCA_005406045.1 Adoxophyes honmai
CGGATCCCGGCCGCGGACTGTTTGCTGCTGAACTTGTTGTCCTGGACCTCCGCAACCACAATCAAATCAAATCTTTGCTTGGCACTTCACGTAATCCTCGAATACTGTAGTGCGAACAAAATCTTTCATAAGCAACAGCGCAGGAATCGTTAGCTTTAAAATCGCTTCGATAGCGAACGCACGTTGTTCTCCCGTCTGCTGCGACATGTTGCCTATGTAACCCGCACAAATGACGAATCGAATACGACCCTCCGCCCGCCTCTACGATCAACGGTATTAGATCAATTCGAAATTGAAATCCTAATTCTGCCACCGGACACCCTGTACATACAATCACGCCTGCATTCCCTAATGGGGTAGGAAGAGCACAAAAAATGCTAACACGTTTCAGGCTGATCCACAGCCCTTCCTCTAGCAGCCGCTGCGACTGCTATCCAACGCGCACGGCGCCATTTTACTTTACCTTTACCTTACTTGACTCTGAAATCACCACAATAACAAGCAAGCTGATCACGTCAACTTTTTTACATCGCCCCGGTTCCAATTGCACTCGAGGCGGGCCCAGCTCTCCCTGAAGAACTGTGTCATAATATATTAACGGTACCCTCACGTAGTGCGTACATAAATACCAAATCTCGGCGACTGCGTGATATAAATTATTTAGCGGTGCCCTTTGCGCAGCGTAGGGAGCGCAGAAGTTGCACTACAGTAAGTACACTTTTTATTTAAGGATTAAATTAAAACCGGCGAAACGTGAGTTGGACACGCACACGATGGGTTCCGCGCCATTGAGGCAGATTGTGGTTTATGATTTATGACGTATTGAAAAAAAAACTCAAGCTCGTCCAAAACAGAGGAAGTTTGCACGGTAAACACAGAATCTTTTTTAGTTTTATCATTTCTTTATTTTAGAAGTTAAAGAATAGACACACATTTTACCGGTTCGGAAGTGTTTTTCGTGCAATAAAGGTGACATTAAAAATCTCGATATAATTTTATGGTATGTTCACACATATGAGTTTTCACAATATTTACTATTGTTTTTTTCTATTTTTGTGGGAAAATATTAAAGCAGCTTACAGAATACATACATACATACATACATACATATTCTCACGCCTGTATTCCCAAGAGAGGTAGGCAGAGCACATGAATTCAAAAATCCAGTGCCACATTTAGCAATTTCAGCAGGGTAACCAGATGGTTTAACGTGATATTGCAGTGACAGGTTGCTAGCCCATCGCCCACAATACACTAACCCCTTTCCCAGAGTCGACTCTTACGACACCCACGGGAAGAAAGGGGGAGGTGCTATTCTAACCCGGCACCACACGGGGCTTACATGTACATATACAGAATACATGTACATATTACCAAGTTTCAGCAATATAGTTATTCAAGTTTCGGAAAAAAGTGCCTGCGACATACGAACGGATAGACAGACTTGACGAATCTAAACGGTTTCATTGCGATTTGTCTATGGGACCCCAAAAATATAATGTCTTGAGTTAAATAACTACAATATAAGTTTCTACTGAACCATGCATAATAAGCTGTGACCTCTCCCAGCAATATAATACACGAGACTTATTTGCGTAGCTGCGAGAACCGGGCTTGACACTTGTATGCACAGACAGCTCCTCTAACTTGCTAATTTGTCGTCAAACATGAACTAGGCAAATGCATTGCAAATTCTACATTGTTAGCTTGTTAATATTATATAATGTTTTAAACTTCCGTTATTCTCACTCGTATTTATAAATGAGTGGGACTTGATCACAATTCGATATGATTTTTATTACATCGACGTTTCGGTGCTATAGTGACGGTGGTCACGAGTAGATTCCGTGTTATTAATTTTCAATTTACAATTGTTTGTCGTTCTTTCTCCGTATAGGGCGTACTGTTAGGATGTCAAACCATCTTGAGAAATGCAAATTTAATGTCAATAATGTCAACGTGATTGTCGAATAAGTACTCATATTAAGACGGGTCCAGACGAGTGTAACCTGTAATGTAATTCACAGTGTAATGCAACACGAATTGTACTTGTGGACGGCACTAAGAGTATTTCGGTTTTAATGCACGTCCCAATATTCAACTAGTTGACGGTTCAGCTTACTGAAGATAAGAAAAATTGTAATTGAAGTCGTCGTCGATAGACTGAACATTTCAACTGTCCGTTAAGTTCATAACCACAACCCTCCTACTGATTCCTGACCCGCTGTAGAACCTATTTAAAGTGAACGTCATAGTGATATTGCATTGCTCGACAAAGGAAATCTTTATTACGTTTATTGTGACAACGTCCTGTGGGTCAGAAATGAGTTGGTCCAACCGACGCGGTAAAAAACAAATACCCATATTTTCCTTTGGTTCATTACCCCACAAACCACTGCTAATGAACATAAACCACTGCAACTACCACACCATATTTTACTTCCATAACCTATCCTCTCTTTCTCAGCAGGTTGGTGTGAAAGGGACGGACGACAGAGTGCCCAGAATTATTGTTTGTAATAGGCACCCACAGGATACGGTCGCCGTTTCCGAATCGTATCAGTTTCGGGGGCCTTTCCGGTGCCGTGATGATACCACTTACAATAACAATAGGTAAACAGAGTTCTGGGAATAAAAGGTGGGGTAATAGGCCATAAACCTGTTTCGTTCACTCGAACCAAGCTTGGTGTTACATCAATGAGACGTCCACTGCAGTACAAGTTTTATCATTCAAAGATCAATACAATTTTAATTGATATTCAATAAAATTTTGATAGAAAATATCCCCGTGTGGTCCCGGGTTAGAATAGCAACCTCTCCCTGTCTTCCCGTGGGTGTCGTAAGAGGTCGACTCAGGGAAAAGGTTAGTGCATTGTGGGCGATGGGCTAGCAACCTGTCACTGCAATATCACGTTTAATCATCTGGTTACCCTGAAATTGTTAAACGTGGCACTGGATTTTTTAAGTCATGTGCTCTGCCTACCCCTCTTGGGAATACAGGCGTGCGGATATGTATGATAGAAATATTATTAAATAGAATAATATAAATGACTATAATGAACACTTAGCAAAAAGTGAAGTTACTAAAAAAGCCTGTATTGAAATTGAGTTTAGATGTATGATGGTTTCCATCAAAGGCATGAAAGTTTCGCCGTCGTGAAATATTTACCGCCGTTCGTGTTTTAGAGCATTTTTATGTGTTTTATTGTTGTCATACACGATAGTTCGAAGGTTCGCGGGACGTCAAGTTACGGTGTTTTTTATGGTGCATAACAACTAGTTTATGGGGCCAGCCGCAAATCACAGCGACGCGATCGGGTGGGGGTGAGTTGGAGCGATTTATAAGATGAGCCAATATATTTTTTGAAGGTAAGGGGAGGGTTGAACTATGAAATGATGAATTAGGATAGATTTTTTTGATTTTTTTTTACTCTACAGTCGTACACTGTATAAATTGCTCAACACCCTATAAAAACAATACTTAATCCTACCGACTGCGCCATGTTGTGTTATTAGTAGACACGTAAATCAAACACCAAGTTCAAATTGATAATGTTAGTCCGACTTTATGTTATACCCCCATTTGATTGTGTATAGAAATTACTTATGCAGTGAACGTTGTGAGTTTTAGTGGGTTGCCAACCCTGGTGAGAGAGCCCCACATAACCGTCGTGTCGTCCCCAAGCATAGAGGACAGCCCAACTAGAGAAACAACGATGGCCACCCAGTTCCGCAAACCGTCAGTTTATTTCAACTTACAAACTGTCACAGAAAGTGTAAAAAGCCAATAACCATAGAGGAAAAAGCCACCGTGCGTTACGCGCGATCTTGGGCCGGCCATTAAGAGCACAGCGAACGCCGCTATGCTTTGGCGGAATCGTCTTCGAATAAATTCAATGACATTAGTACTCTATAGGTTCTGTCCTCTATGTCCCCAAGACATGGTGGTATACGACATAATGCATTTTCCCACCGACAAAAAAATTAGGTAGCATGAGAAGGAAGAAGTGCGATTCGTGTATCGCTCATACTGTCGCCCCACCCGTAACGCATAGCTCCGTCCTGCTTCCCCCGTCATACCGTATTCATGGGATTTAGAGATATTGCATTATGCGGGGCTCGTGTTGTTTCCCTGCTAGGGCTGCGCTGTCACCGAATAAAATGGGGATTTTACTAATGTTTCCTGAATATGACAGGGGATGGTTGTGGAAGAAGGCGTAATTTAAAAGTGTGTATGTGAGACAGTGTGTATCAAATTTAATTTAAACAGGGTGTATGAAGATTGTGTTGTCGGGTTTGAAATAACATCTCTATATTTCTTCCGTGGATGTTGTAGGAGGAGAATAATGATAAATAGGTTTAGGTATTGTGGGCGACGGGCTAGCAACCTGTCACTGCAATAACACGTTTACCATCTGGTTTCCCTGAAACTGCTAAACGTGGCACAGAATTTTTGAATTCATGTGCACTGCCTACCCCTCTTGGGAATACAGGCGTGAAAATATGAAATATGTATGTAGGTTTAGGTATTGTGGGCGATGGGCTAGCAACCTGTCATTGCAATATCACGTTTGACCATCTGGTTACCCTGAAATTGCTAAACGTGGCACTGGATTTTCGAATTCATGTGCTCTGCCTACCCCTCTTGGGAATACAGGCGTGAGAATATGTATGTGTGCAGGTTTAGGTATGCTCCATGCGATTAATTAACATCCTGTCGCTGTTGTATCTTTTTACGTCCCTAAAACCTAATAATATGCTAGAAATGGTTGTGCAACGTGAAGTACGAGTGGTCTTGGTTTTGACTACGTAAAGCTTCGTAGGCAGCTTCCCCATTTATGAATACTAGTGTCATTGTATGTATGTGTACGCGTACAATTCATGCACCATCGCGAACCGGGATTGTTGAGCCACTTACCTATGTTTGTAACTTGGTCGTGTAACACTAATCCACTAACTAACATCTAGTCGGTCACATCGGTCATTGATTTCACGTCTAAATTGCGAACAGTGGCAAGTGGCGCAACAATCCCGGTTCGTGACTGTACACTCTTGTGATATCACATGCACACAACCATATTTTAACAAACTTACTCTAAAACCGGAAGAAAACATCCGGAAATCTGGCCCCTCCCTAGCCGCATGGTGTTTTGTAACAAATGCCGTAACTTTGAACTCATTCCGCAAACTAGCCGAGATGGAATCATACACAATTCATATGCGGCGTGTTTCTTTTATAAAGATTACTAGAATTGCGAGCGTGTGAGAAGAAAACATGTTTCCGAGTTGTTTTGGGGTTCCGTACTTCTAAAAAAGGGAACCCCTAAAAGAAGACTTCCTTGATTGTTTGTCTGTACGACTCTTTTTTTCAGGAACGCGTGGAGATATGTCGTTTAAATTGATACTAAATTAAGGTCTGCAGTCCCTTTGAAGGTATACAATGTGAAGTGCAGCGCTTTTATGCAAACTTGTTACGAAAAGCATGTTTGGTTGGGTTATTTTTCACACTAATACGGAACCCTTCGAACTGAAGTGCGGCCAGTTTTCAATACATACATAATTATTATTATATCACATCGGTATTCTACAATGAAGTAAAACCAGGACTATTTCACGTTTCCTGGCCACTTCTACGATAATTTTCAGGTTTCAGTTTAAAATTATAATAGTGACAGGTTGCTAGCCTGTTGCCTAAAATATACCTGTACCTAGCCTTACCTGAAAGAAATATAGAGGCGTTATTCTAAACCCCACGGTTTTCAATAAGATCTCAAAATCGTCTCTGAAAAGCAGATTTCATTCAGCCTTCAGACGAATCTACGCCCTTGTTCAACTATATTTGGATTCACAAAACAATCCTATTCCTTTTGATCTTAGAAACAAACGAAAGTGAATATTATCCATCTTCGCAGAGATATATTTTTAGCAACTCAATCGTAAATTGATTTTGAGTGTTGGAAAGTACTTTTGCTTAACCCAAAAAGTGTAATTACATATAGCACAAAATGTCTTATTAAGATTCCAGCCTTTATAACTAGGATATTGGATATTTATTTCCCATGCAAGTTAATTTGAAACTTCACACACAACATTGAATTACTTGGTCGCTGTGTGATTTGACTTCGCACATAAAAGTCATCAGAAAATAACAAATATTGTGGTCCCGTTCTATGCATACTGATGCTTCTGTATTGACAATGCATCTGCTATCAGTCTTGTACTGCAGATGCCTATGCATGGGTAATGGTCTCTTACAAACATTATGTACATTCTTGACTTATCCACGTTTGATTTCGTTTTGGATTCGAACAAAAATAATAGACGATACACAGCGACCTTGACAAAACACTCCAGATCATTCATTCGTTATGTTTATGTGATCTTTATAAATATGTTGTTCTCGTAAAAGATATTTTCGGTGCTTACAAGCATGCGGTAAACAAGTTGGTAATAACAACTCATTTGTAACAAAGTACCGCCATATGTCGTAATGTCAAAACAGCCTGATTAATGTATTATTGTTGACTTGGGCCTTGAAAAAGTTGATTGCGTCTGTATTGATGCCATCAGGATATAGTGTTGGAGGAAAAATGGCAATTCTCCGGAAGCTTAATTTTATCCATAGCCCTTATAAAGTCTCAACTGTATATTCAGACTCAATAAGCAAATTTCGTTTAAATTCAGAATACTTAGTTAGATACTGAGCATTTTCCTCGTCAAGTAATACGTCGTCATTATGACTTTTAATTTTTAAATCCTTGACGAGTTAAGATTTAAGTGCATTGGCTGTACATACAGACTAAAAGATTCACCACATCTATATGTACCTATAATTCTAATTTTTCCTCTTAACTCTTAAAAATACTCAAAAGGAAACAATTTTTACATTCATCCAAGCGAGATGAACTGACTGACTGACCGATAAAATCAACGCAGGACTTAAATTATTAGAGTTAAAAACTTGAATGGGATTTATTTTGTAATGTGGGGAAGCACTAAGAAAGGATTTTTGAAAATTCACCCGTAAAGCAGGGGCGTAAAGTTAGTATGAAACTATGCCTATTTTGAAGATCATTAAAAACTTTGAAAAACATGGAAAATATTTTTCTAAAATCATTTTATAAAGGGTTCAAAGGAGGATGCAAATTTACTATGAAAGATTTCTGAATTGCTCTTAATCCAACATTTAAGCGCGCACAAAGTCGAGAACAAAAGCTAGTTATTTTTAAAAGGACGTCCTGTTCAATTACTCATATGAAGAAGTCTTTCAAATACCCGAAACAAATAATCCCGCGAACGCGGATCCAATAAAAGAAAGCCAATAAGAGTAAGTAGGTTATCCGACATTTTTATGTAAAGAGGGTGCAATAACAAGCTGCCTAGTTAGTTGTGTCGCCAATATGGCGGATTTATGGGATGTTTCATTAGGGAGGGTGACTGTCACACCGGAGCGGAGCAGGTTGGGTTAGGCTAAATTTTTATAAGACCTATCGTGTCATGTGTTACACTACAAATCAAGTTTTTAGGGCTCGGACAAAACGAGACCCTGTCTATTACTGAGACTTCGCTGTCCGTCTGTCCGTCTGTCGCCAGGCTGTAGCTCACAAACCGTGCTAGCTAGACTGTTTAAATTTTAATGGGTTATGTATTTCTATTGCCGATATAAAATAACACGTACATACTAAAAATTAATTTAAATAATTATTCACAGGGGGTTCCTATACAAAAATTTTTTTTGATTTCTTTTGCTGTAAATTCATAATGACTGTTGTTGCCATTGGTACTAGGCACTACACAGTCATTTTCGCGAAATACTCAGCTTTGTTCTCTCGGACATTTTTTTTCCCTTTATATCAATAAATGTAACCCTGTTAAATAACTGTAATAACCTATTGTAATGAACGCCTCGAAATTAATCCAACATGAGCGAGCTACGATGCCACACTCACAGAGGGAGAGAGAAAAAGAGATTGACGTCCCATTCTTAACAACCCTTTTTGTGCTCTGGGTTGAAAATAGTCATTCAAAGTCCATTTTGTGATGGTGTTACCATTTGGTGTTATACATGGCCAATTGCGCAAGCGCGATGCATAATGCATGCGAGTTTACTAGCGCTTGCCGGTCGCGGCTCTATGACACTATTTTCTATATTAAAACTGGGCTGGGGTAAAAATGACCGATAAATATCGTCGATTCTTTCCGGTATTTCGATTATCTGATTTTTATTTTCAAATATTGAAACCGTAAATATATCGATATACTTTGTCAATTCACCGATCTCTAATTAAAGCAGCAGTTTACCATGATTTTGGTCTTTGTAAATGGAACCTAATAACTAAATTAACGGTTGATTTTATCTCTTTTAATTCGTGGCAATAAAATGAGTCCCAACAAGCAATCTCTGTCTCAATGCATTCAATAATCTAAACCGAAAAACAGCAAAGTTTGCTAACTTGAAATTTAATTCGGAGTCAGCCTTTCAGAAATACGTTGTGTAAACGCTTACACTGCAGAACCTAGCAGCTATTTACAAACATACGGGCCCCAGTCCCGTGTGGCCGACTCGATAATACCCCCCCTTGTTAATACACGGATAATTGGGCAAAGAGGGACCTTCTGTAACCATAAATTATGTAAAAGCATATAACTTTGAAGACCTGAAGAGGAAAGCTTGGAAGAAAGGGTTAATGTGTGAGAATTTTAATTTTATTCCGTACTAGCGACCCGCCCAGCTTTGCACGGGTGCAAAGTTGATTTAAATTCGCGGTGACTTTTAATTGGTGATAGTCAGATTTTATTACATATTTCTGGTACGCAAAAAATGTACATACCTACCAATTAAAAATCGCCGTATGTTTTACTGTGTGTTTGTATAGACAACACTCGCAGATTTTATTATAACATGCATTTTTGGCTCACAAGTCAACTACTAAAGGGATAAGGTAGGAAGAAGGTAGCAAACCTTTTAAAAACCTATACACACGTATTCATGCATCTTTAAGAACAGGAGCAAAACTGAAGATTCACAAGCGTCAACAAAATCCAACGCGAGAATACAAATTGTCATTAACATCTTCAAAAACAAATTTCATTAGTCAAAACGGAATTACATTCGCATCGCCCAGAAATCTAATTTAAGCGATACTTTAATTCCTCACTTCAAACGTTTTGTTTTTAATTTGGCACTCCGGAATATTGCCAGGGCAAAAAACATGGCGATTAATCCTTTAGTCCCACTTAATCTGGCTGCTAATAACATTGCGCTACGCTTTACAATTATTAACAATTAATTGAAGGAACGATTCCGAGAATATTTTTAAGGTATTTTTCTGCTTTTCTTGTTTTTGCTGTTCGTTTTGCTTTAGGTTTAAAATCAGAACAATTAGTGTTGGTAAGTAGGTAAGTATTGTAATCAGTGCGTCAATTTGTGTTATCCATTTACTTGGACGAGTTAATTACATATGTTACCGGAAATGTATGAAATCAAGGAATTGTATAGGTACAAATCCTAGGAAATGTGTACAATTCCGATACTATTTAGGAAATGTAGAAAATATTGTTTAAAAAACTATTTAATGCATAGATATCCTAGGAAATGTATAAATTTCCTCGGAATTGTATACAATTCTAATATCGTATCAGGAAATGTGTAAACAATTTTTTTTTGGTTGGGAAATGTATTTACGCACTATCCCTGAGTCGTTTCTGCATCGCGGCGACAAACCAGGAGGTGTGTGGGACTCGCCCCCCCAGAATGGGGAGGAATACCCACTAAAACCCAACCGCCCTCCTTGCCGTTAATGCGGGTGTCCCAGGGAAATGCGGGTGTCCCAGGGAAATGTGGGTGTCCCAGGGATGGACATGTATAAATCTAACCTAACCTAACCTAACCTAAATAAAATCGCTGTTTTATAAGCGCGATGCGTGATTCGGCAGCCATTTTTGAACATTTCCGATTCCGCTTTAGGAAATGTATAGATTTCCTAGGAAATGTGTAATGTGTAACTTATTTCACACATTTCCGTGCGATTTTAGGAATTACATACATTTCCTAGGAATTGTATACAATGACGGATTACATACATTTCCGTTAACACTTACATACACCTACGGGGTAGGCAGAGACAACAGAGCGCCACTCGCTTCTATTCTGACATACTTCTTGAAAACTGCTAGATAATGAAAGGTATACACGGGTGTGGTTAAAAATGGCTTGCAAAAAGTTTTAAAGACTACAACATAAGAAAGATCGGCTAAAATTGCGGCATAACTGAATTCCACGTTTGTTATTCGGTTTCTGTCAGTCACCATTTTGTTTTTAGTACTTCGAAATTTTAATATAAACTCGGTACGACAGACAAAGGTTTCTTAATCTCGACCATTTGCTCATTGCTTGTGAACAAATAGTAAAGAAATTATGTTTTGGATGTAGATAATGTGAACTGCAAAATGTGTTTTACAAAAAAATTGTCTCTATCGAAGATTACAGCAGTAATTGTGAAGTTATTGGCCTAGTCAAGTCCATTCACGCGGACGCCTTTACGGTTGACTACACGGCAAAATTACGACGTATTGGACGCGCAAGGGAATGTCTTGTTACGTGACGACTTTCTGTTTGGACACTATTAGTGTTACTGTGAAAAATACAAAATAAAAGCGTAACGGATCTGATATTTAATAACTTAGGAAGAGTAGAGATAGAATCTAAATTTAAATCTGAACAAAATCTTGTTTTATATTCTCTCAATTCGGATTGAACTGAGTGTGCAATCACTCACTCTATTTATGATAATTAACTAAATGTTATATTCTTTATAAAGAATCAAAAGAATTATTTATTTATTGTTATCCCGTGTGGTGCCGGGTTAGAATAGCACCTCCCCCTTTCTTCCCGTGGGTGTCGTAAGAGTCGACTTTGGGAAAGGGTTAGTGTATTGTGGGCGATGGGCTAGCAACCTGTCACTGCAATATCACGTTTGACCATCTGGTTACCCTGAATTTGCTAAACGTGGCACTGGATTTTCGAATTCACGTGCTCTGCCTACCCCTCTTGGGAATACAGGCGTGAGTATATGTATGTATGTATGTATGTATGTATGTTATCCTGTGTGGTGTGGTGTCGATAGTTGACTAGACAAACATAGTTTACCAACTTTCTTACAAAATCTGAAGTATCATTACACTAGCAGACGCAAACAAATATGTAAGTAAAATATGTGAAAAATAAGGCTTTCTACCGACCTGGAACGGAGCGGAAGGAATAGAGCAACGGAGGAGAGAAAAATGGGAGAAGCCATTAACATGCTACAATTGTTTGCACTACCAAGATTTTATTCGCTAATCGTGACCTGCTTTTACTAACATCGTCTCACTCGTTAATCAATCCGCGATATAGCACAATGCTTCAATACTTACTTCTGTTAAGACAGCCGGAAAAATAGGTTCTTTCTTCACAATAGGCATTACAACGTTCCTATGGGTGATGGGTGGTCACTTACAATCAAAACTTCACAAGTTTGTGACTGTTATTCCTGTCCATTGTCACCAACACTCTACTAGTTTGGTAGAAAAAGTAGTCGCCACAGACAAAATTGCTACAATTAATATGAACGCATTATTATATCTAATGTTCTTTTAGTGCGGGTCGCGAAGTAGGTACTGGTCAGTTCTTCTTGGGTTCGATTAAACAAGTTAAAATTTATTCCTAAAGCGGTAGTTAGAATGAGCTAATAGTGACATAGTTTTAAAACAGTTTGGATCTATTTTTAGGTTTTGAATGTGACAAAATATAACCAATGTAATGAAAATGTAGCCAATTTTCTTTAGATAACAGGCTAACAACCTGTCACTAATAGTTTTGACTATGTAACATTCTGTGTACCTTATATTTTTTACACTGAATAGGTAATTTTTTTGGCATTGAATATAGTTTCACGTTAAACCTCCCTTCTTTTCCTACCCTCTTGCCTCCATACTAGTAAATAATGCATGAGCGTGCCTGATTGGAGAACAACTCACTCGGTGACAGCTTTTTAGGGCGGTGTAATAGCTGCCCCACTTCTAGGCTGTGTCAGCCTCGGGAACGATTGGGGCAAATGTAGTATTGATAAGGGTAAGATTTTGCGATAACAACGGATACAAACCGTGAGGAATTATTAGAAATAGATATCGAAGAGTTGGATATACATACATACATACATACATATTCTCACGCCTGTATTCCCAAGAGGAGCACAAGAGCACAAGAATTCAAAAATCCAGTGCCACGTTTAGCAATTTCAGCAGGGTAACCAGATGGTTAAACGTGATACTGCAGTGACAGGTTGCTAGCCCATCGCCTACAATACACTAACCCTTTCCCAGAGTAGACTCTCACGACACCCACGGGAAGAATGGGGGAGGTGCTATTCTAACCCGGCACCACACGGGAAATATGTGTGTCATGGATATTATGTGTCAAATAATCACAATTGTTTCTAAATGGGGTAGGCAGGGCAATTAAAACGTTGGACAGACAAAACTAAAACTGTTTCTGTTTCGTAACACGGACAGTAAAAACAGACGAAAGAGGTATACCTAATAGTGACGGGATGCCATTACTGTTTCTCTCTATTCTTGATTCTGCACAATGTTCAAAGACCGCTGCGAAGAATATTATGCAAAATCTCATCATAATTATAATAGAGTATAGTCATGATAATCCTGTTTTAAAATGTTTACTTCTAAATTCCAACTTAGCTTTTGCAGTCGCTCGTACTCCTCGTGAGAACTACGTTCAGCAATCGCAAAGTAAAAAAAACGTATGTTTTAAAACTGAACTATACGACCAAGCAAAACTTTAAAGAAAAATACATTTTCCAAAGTTCTGGGCAATGCGCTTGTCGTTCGCATTACGGTTCGCGTGAAACGAGCGTAAGAAAAACATGCTTGGACATTGATACTGACTTTTTGAGAGTACCTAGTGCATTTTAAAGCATGCTGCAGAATTGTGACTTTTACTTAAAGCGTACTGCGTTTTAAAAGCATTTAAATGTCACGTTGTTGCATCTTGGCGAGACTTATGATTCGCTTCACGTAAATAGTACAGACCTACCTACTATAATCCCGAATAATCCGAGTGATTTTATGTTTTTAAACGGTTTTACTTAGCTTACCCCGTTTGTTTTAGACTTTATTCTTTGGTCTTTGTTGGTTCAAATTTAGAAATGGAAATTTCACCCTCTTTCCGTCAATTGATCTGAAATTCGGTATGCGCTTTTAGTTCATTATCATTGTAAATTCAAAATGGCCGCCGCTACAAAATGGCGGATGACCTAATTCCTATCTACCCCATCAATATGGGTATCAATTGAAAGGTCTTTGCAAGGAGAATACAGTGCA